>JAFIRS010006694.1:0-33450 GCA_018342105.1 Gonioctena quinquepunctata | reverse complement strand
CTTGTTTATCATTACAAGGTGAAGTTAAAGCTATTCTCTTTTTTTTTCTATATAAAACAAGAAAATGGGTCCAAAGCCCATTTAACCCTGTAACACTAGTTATGTCCAGTCAATGGTGAGAACTGGTGAGCCCTCGATTCAGTTTTCAAATAGAGATAAATTCAAAACTACATTGATAACATCTCAGAATTCCCGAAGTGTCATTCAAATAAAGTTTGTATTATGTAAAGAAGGGTACATATTAGAGAAATGTCAGATGATTTTTGAATATCCAATTGATGAAAAATGGAATTTTACCAAAAACAATGGCATTTGTTTCTCTTGTCTGAGAAATAATCATAAAATAAAATTATGTCGATTGAAAAAGGAGTGTAGGGTGAATAATTGCGAAAAATTACATCATAAAGTTCTTCACAACGAAGCTTTCGAGAAAATTATTGAATCTGGGTCAACTTCGACTCCAGGAATTGTCGCTCATACCACTCAAACATATAGTTCTGAAATTCTACTGTGTATAGCGCCGATTATTATTAAAACAAAAAATACAGAAGTGAAAGTATATGCATTATTTGATGAAGCTCTAACTGTCACTCTTATGGATGAGGAATTGGCAAATAGTTCAGGAATACAAGGTGAGGAAACCATTTCAGGACTAAAATGGACAGATATATAATCTTGCAGAAAAGTCAGTTCAAGAAAAATCAGTTTTGATATTGCTGACAAGGATAGAAATGATTTTGATAAATTAGAAAAGGTATATACATTGAAAAATATGGATTTACCAATTCAAACTATTGATTCCAGGAAAATGAAAGACAAATGGGAGCATCTGAGGGGTATTGAATTCGAGAGTAGGCAGAATATTCAGGCGAAACTACCCATAGGACAAGACAACTGGGAGTTAATCACAAGCCGTGAAGTCATTGAAGGTCCCAAGAACTCACCAGCCATATCAAGAACCAAGATAGGTTGGGTTGTACATGGAAATTTACGATAATTCAGAGGAAGAGTGGATGATACCATAGTTCTTCACATTCGACATTATGTGAGCATCGACGACGAATTACACGAGGAAGTGAGGAATTTCTCCTCTACAGAGTCTTTCGGAGTTAAGATATCACCCGAAAAAATTATCAGTGCCGAGGAAGTGAGAGCAGAACAAATAATGGAATTGGTTAGAAAGAAAAAAGGAAATGAAAATCGTTGAGAAACAAGTTTACTCTGGAAGGAGGATGCAAGGAGAGTAGATATGCTATGCCACTACGAGCGCAACCCCTATTTTGGGGTGGGTTTTGGCGAGCGGGTGAGAGGGTGGTTTTCGGGAAGGTGGGGGTAGGAATGATGGTGGCGGTCATGGGCGGTTCGTTGGGAGGGTTTGTGAAAAAATGTTGGTTTTATAAGAGGGGTGGGGGGGTTGTATGTGGGTAGGAAGAAAGGTTGGGGGTGAGTGGTCTGTGATTGGTCGCAATGATGGCAGCCATGTTGTGTATGGGAGTGTGTGATTGAGAGTGGGGGTGGGGAGAGCTGTGATAGGTCGTGGGAGTGGTGATAGCCACCGGCCGCTATCCAATAGCCAAGCAGCAGCCATATTGAAATGGGGGGTGTAAACCAATAGCTGCATTCGTCAACGGCATTGGTCGGACGGAAGACTGAATGAATGGCCGTGGGTGTGTCCTGCCTTCGTCAACGGTATTGGTCGGACGGAAGACTGAATGACAGAAGTGTCACGTGATCAGTGAATGGCGGCGGCCATTTTGGAAAATGGGAGGAGTCAGCAGTGATGATGCGGCCATGACTCAACCGACAAGTCTTTGCAGGAATATTATCTACGTCAGCACTTTCCTCTCATCAGTTGTTTATTTAAGCGACCGGATATCGGCGGCACCCTTTGTTTACATTAACAAGATAAGATATCTGCGGCATCCTTTGAAAGAGTTTGTTTACATTAACAAGATAAGAGAGTATGCAGCTGCATGGTTTGAGTATGGGATAACTTGAATATAAACGCAAATCCTACCAAGGTCAAAAACGACTTGAAAAATATTCTAAAACGTTACCAAATATACAGGGTGGTTCGAAAGAGTGTTTAGAGGAGGAGAAGAACGGAAAAAGTATATATTGGAGTTTGTTGTGAAAATGACGTCAGTTGAGGTTATGTCGTCGATGACAGAGGAGTATACACGGAAATTGGAACAGTTTCATCGAAAAGTCAGAGCTCTGAACGAAAAATTACAGTTTTATGAAGAAAAACGAAACGTAACAAGAAAATTGAAAGATTGAATCTCTGCACAACACAACCATCAACATCGAAATATGATTCAAATGATACTAGTGACTTTGATTCTGAACACCATCTCATACGTAGACATACCGTATGATGATGATGTACGAGGAGTAGCGGTTTCCTTCAAAGATGGCGATAATCAGTCTTGGATTCCAATGAATCGAACAGCAGGACTTCGAAGGTTATTCTTCACCACAGACCTGCCACCCCACTTCGAAGACGATGACAACAACAACATAATCGAGAAATATCAGCTCAAGTTTGAAATGAATGATTCTACAAGTACAGTGATGCCATGGAGAAGGCTTCCAACGGCAGCCGTAGCGATGTCGTCACCAATGCCGCCACCACCACCAATACTACCACCCTTGGAACATGAAATATATAAGATTTTTGTGCTCTCATGTGTTGTTATAACCATAATGTTTTTTGCTTTGGTGAAATTCCTATTCAAAACTGTAAAAAGAAGCTTGGAATCTTCATGCAATATCAAAATAAATGAATAGAAAGTCTAACCTGACTTTTATTTCACAAAAATACGGTATACGTGACGTGAGCCGCGTATACCGTTTGTGGATGTGAGAGAGAGAGAGAGAGAGAGATACCTCTGACGGTTTCCCCTCTTTTTTCAAGTTTTTCTCAAGTATTTCCTTTTTCTTTTTTTTTTCAACTTTTCTTATCAATTATTTTCAACTTTTTTTTCTCAACTTTTTTTCTCAACTTTATTTTTTCATTCGGGAACTCCCCAAACCCCCCCCCACCTGAAACAGAAAAGGGGAGAAAGGAGAGATGGACAGAAACACTGAAATACACACATACATATTTATTTCCTAAAAAGAAACAATTCTAAAATAAACTTAATTCGGTAAGATATATGTACACAGCCATTGGTGGAAATATTGGGTGTTCCTCTGAGCACACATGAACTTCCCAGTGTTGTGATAGGGGCAGTGGTCCAGGGTAGGCTCGAATTTGTCTACCAACATGCCCAGAAGGTGTGGCAATCGTTCGATTTGGCAAAACTGGGCGACTACTCTGACTTATACATGAAAACCGATATTTTATTGCTATGTGACTTCTTTGAAGATTTCCGACAATTGTCTGTCAGATCCCTTGCGACAGTTCTTCTTCTTTAGCCGTAATGATTGTTCCATTACCCACGGTTAGATGTCGCTAAGATTTTCAATAGGGAAGTGAATGAAGCATATCATAAGAAATGTAACAGATATATCGTTACAACCTGACAAGGATAAATCAATCTTTTCATAACTTTCTCGACGCTGTCACCCCTGTAGTACTAGCCACTTTGATCGTATTCCTATTTTTCCAGTAGAAATGAATAACAATGATCTTCATGAAAAAAATGTCTCGCAGATGTCACCATTCATAACGGAGAGCCTGTCTATCGACAGTTCTCTGTTTTACCATTTTTTAAATAATTTTGGAAAGAAATATTCATACTTACTGACCATATCTTTCTCTGATGCCCACCTTGGAAAGGATCTGCCCTTATTTTCATATATTATATATATATATATATCCCACCGCTGTCACCGAATGTAACAGGGTTTAATTGGCTTTGGACCCATTTCCTTGATTTCCTTTAACTTTACCTGACAAGGAGAAATGTATCTTTCCATACCTTTCTCGACGCTGTCACACCGTATTTCTATTTTTTCAGTAAAAATGAATAACAATGATCTTCATTAAAAAAATGTCCCGCTGATGTCTTCATTTATAACGGAGAGCCTGTCTATCGACAGTTCTCTGTTTTACCATTTTTTCAATACCTTTGGAAAGAAATTTATTTTCATACTTTCTGATGTCCACCTTGGAAAGGATCTGCCATTATTTTCATTATATATATATATATATATATATATATATATATATATATATATATATATATATATATATATATATATATATATATATATATATGTTTGCCCTAACCAAAATGAGCTCTTTCTTTTGCTTTATTGAATAAAATAAATCCAATAAAGGGCTCTAACACTGTCACCAATAAGTTGCTTTTAAATTTTACACATCAATTTCTTTTTTCACTGGTTTTATCACCTTCTAGTCCAGAAGAGCTGGAATTCGGCTAAAAGCCATTGATGAGTTCTTAAGGAGGTTGTAAACTCTACTACAATGGAAAGACCGAATGAATTATTAACCACCATATAATGAGAAAAGGTAAAAAAATTACTTTTTTTTTCAAAACACCTTCAAAATGTATTACAATTTTTTTTTGTATTGAAACAAGAGCTCGAAATGAGGTCAACTCAAATATTCAACTTCATAGAACTTATCAAATTCTATTTATAAGAATTTTCAAACATTTATTTAATGTTAATGGGCCCAACACCCAAAATGTGTTGAATATAACCCTCTATAGCTTCACTAGAGGCTATAAAATTTTTCTCATACCAAATCACCCTCATATGTTTTCCAACCTACACATGAAAAAAAATTAAACAAGCAAAAAGGGGAGAATCCAAACCACCAACCTTCAAACCATCTAATATGTTGGGTTAGCAACCAAATACTCAAAATTTATTCTTACCAAGTATTTCATCCAACGATGAATATCTGCGCCCTTTCCAAAAAAGGTCACTATTGGATTTTAACTCGCCCTATAGTTCTTCTTATTTCTCAACGGGGAAAATTTCTATTTTTTCCTTGGAAAATTTCGCGAAACAAATTTCTAGTATTTCGCGACAACACTCGCCCGAAAATCAACCCGATATTTTTAAGATCGACTAGTCGTCACAAAAGCCCGCCGAGGAGTCCTTGTCGTTAATTACATGTTTTCCCTCCAAATTAGAATATTTTTTATGCGTAGTAGCGTTTCTTATCATTGATTGGTTTTTTCAGTTAAGTGTTACTTTTGCATATTCAAATCCTATTGGCTTAGGTACTAATTATGGTGAGATTTTTCCAGATGAATCTTTTCCACGAATAATTCTTATTATTTCAGCACAACGGCAATCATATCATAACACTTAACTGTGTGAAGGAATATAAACAAACTTCCAGACTCAAATAAACGATTAAACTCTAAAGCGATAATTGAATATTTTTCAATCTCCCATCGAAGATTGATGGTTGACTTCCAGTAACTATGAAGAGAAATATTTCACTTACAATAAATTCAACAACTTTTACGAATATTATTCCAAATGAATCCATATTGAAGTCATTTTCTTCAAGAATCCACGAACACATACGAGGTGTTATTATTCATATAATAACCCCATAAAATTCAGATTATTATTTCCTTTAAACCATAAAATTTCTCAATAGCATTATAAAATTAACAATTATCATTTCAAATCAAACTATTCTAACAACCATCTTATTTTCCTATATACATAACACTTTGCTGAGTGTCACATTAGCAGCTTCCGATTTCTCCCAAATCCATTTTCCGAAATCTTGCAAGTTACAGTGTCCTTTGGCTCTGGATGCCTTTTCACCCCGAGATATCTGCATCGAAAATGGTACCTTTTGTATTAACTCTTCCATTAGTTGTGGAGATCCCAAGTAATTCACCATTTCCATGGCTTCTAGCGTTACCACCAAGTTAGACACTTCCTCTGCGAAATGAGTTGAGCTTTTATAATCGTTATTTCTAATGAATGGAAAGTTCTTTGCTTTATTGACAAGAGTTTTAACTATTAAATCTGCTCTGTCAAATTTATGAATAAGAATATCCACCGATAAAGCGTATAATAATAAACCTTCAACAGATCTCCGAACATCACCTTTCACTGCCTTACGTAGTCTACACATATTTTATTCAACAGACAAACACAAGATTTTTGTTGTAGACACATATTGTTGGTAAAAACTTGGCCATTCTGTTATTTCACCACTGAAAATAGGCAAATCTTTCACAATTGTGTGCCTTGCTAGAATAGTTTCATTTCTTGTGATACACTTGCAACACAAGATTTATGATGATTGTTTTGATTCATATTACATATGTCATCGTGACTTGGACATTTCATGATTTCATTCGGTAGAATTGAATCTATGATATGATTGTCATTTTGACTTTGACAAGTAATTGATTTCAAAGACCTCTCACCTGACGTTTCATGCAACATCCGTTTCCGCTCAGTTTGCTCAATATTTCTCATCCAATCACCCACCTTTTCTTTCGGATATTCGGATGATGATTCTTTATTACCCTCTATAATGTTTTCCTCAGCTTCTTCCTCCAATTTCGCGTTTTCTAGAGCCAACCTATTTTCTACGAGTTTTCTTCCCTATATGGTCATTATTCTTGCCAACTCTTCATCAGCTTTCACTTGAGCCTCTAATGAATTCCTTTGATATGTAGTCCTTGCTTTGGATGCGACTTCTATTTGGTACTTTTTGTAGACTGTATACTAGGATCCATTTCCCTGTTCGTGACTTTCAGCGAGGCTGGAGACAACTCATTTTCTCCGACACCTTGTTTCGTGTCATTTTTTGGCACCTCTGTTTTGGCTTTGAGAACCCTACTTCCACATCTTCTTTCTATATTGCTAATTCTCAAGGCTCAAGGACCAGCACAATGTTTAGCTCTACATGTAATACGTAGTTAGTAAGATCCGGCTCGAAGGACCAGCACAATATTTAGCTTTACTTGTGATACGTAGTTAGTAAGATCTGGTCGGAGACCAGCACAATGTTCAGCTAAAATTGAATCTTTTCGCTTGGATATTATAGTTTTATTCAATAAAAACTTGCTTTCTCTTGAAAATTATATTTTCGACCTTCTATTATTTTTTCTCAACAAAAAACTTCATCCCAATAGCAACTATCAAAAATCATAAAATGTCACAATACATCATGAGAAATCTACATAGTGAATTAAAATCCAACACTCATGTAAAAAATCCCCAGATATCAATTTTTGTCCAAATATCGACATTATTTTAGAAGAAATTCACGAATAACCAAAATTTAAATAATTTTTCAACACCCTGTATATAAAAAATAAGGCCTTGCGGACCCATGCTTATATGAACTTTTCACCTTATAAATAACTGAGGAATCGTCCTGTAAAATATCGGACACTCATTACCATAACACCCTGTATATATATATGGAAGCTTCCTCAGGATACTGGATTCTGGATAGAGTATATCTAATATTTCAGTGCATTGATTGCCATGTTTCATCCCTGACCGTGATGGTTTTGTTATTCATCATTGTCCACTATCAGGCTACCGAAATACCCCATGCAATTCTAGGTCCAAATTTTCAACATGAGTGGCCACTCAATGTTTGGAGGTATATTCCGTTATTGCATTATTGGAATATTTTTGTTTCGAGCAGCATTTGACCAGGGATATATTTCATGATTTTTACAAGATGACCTGCCAGACTCACCTACTTATTTCACCGGTAATTAAGCATGACATGTGGTTTCAATTTTGTTCTCCTGCACAGTATAGACACGTTTGGGCACATCACTATTTTTCTGGGGTCAAGTGTAATCTATGGTTTATCACACACCTGCCACCACCACCACAAATGACATGAAAAAAAGAATTCGAAGTATAACGCCGATAACAACATTCAGAATAAATTTCAGTATTTGATTTGAGGCGTGTATCAACTGAAATGGAAGGCATTTCGAACTTCTCTAATCCATATTTTTTTTCATTCAATCCATTTCTAACAATAAGTGTTTTCTCAACCTTATACATTATTTGTAATATTTCGAAATAAAATATTATTATATGGCCTCGAAATACATATTTCATGGACTATTAGTGAAGGCTATGATATACTGAGTGTTCCATCCAAAAATACCTCATTAATATCATGTGAATTTCACAAAATTAAAATTTGGACAGCCAGTGAATGAAAATATCGCAACAATACCTGAATGCTCCACGTGGAATTATTGTTCTACTATCGACCGAATATACTTCCCCAGAATTGAATTAGATGAATAAACTATGCCTTATAGATCACGATCCTGCAATAGTTGCCTATATAGGAAAATACCTTACAACGGATTTTACATTCATCTTGGATCGATGGAAGTGGAAAAAGAGTGTAATTTTCGGGTGAAAAATAGAGGATTTTCCATTTGAAAAAAAAAATGTTTCGAGTATAACAAAATCTGAATTTGAGCACCCTGTGAATAAACTCATCGCGAAAACAACAGAATAGTGTAGCCCGAACTTTGGTACTACTCTCTGCAGAAAATACTTAAAAATGATCGAAATAAATGTATGAATTACGCATTCATCGTGAGTGGGAAAAATAAACTATAACCGGCAACGCCACAACGGATACAGAGTGTTCTGTTTGAAGAAGTGGACTTGTTGTTCCGCTTCTATGAAACACCCTCTACGGATGAGAATATTTTCTAAATGCAGTTTCAGTAACTCAAAACGGGGTTTTTCAAAGTTTCTCACTATATGTTTTGATTTTCAAGATATCGAAGAATTAGGCACACAGTATATGTTTAATAGCTGTTTACTTGCCATGGTTCGGTGAAAATGGCGGGGAGGAGATTGAGAAAACGTTATTAATAAGCATCACCCAGAATAGAACAATTAATAAAAAACTTTTTGAAGACAAGCTTTTATTCAAATGCACTAAAAAGTCAAAAATAATTGCTTTGGATGTGTGACGTAGGTTATTCCGTGAGTAATAGATTCAAAAGCTCGTCGCGCAAAGCTTTCAGTTCGAATACAAAAGCGACGAGCTTTTGAATCTATAACCCACAGAATAACCTACGTCACATATCCGAAGCAATTATTCGTTTACTTTTTAGTGCATTTGAATAAAAGCTTGTCTTTAAAATATTTCTTCATTAATTATTTCATTTTGTGCATTTAGTACTCAAGTGCGTCTTGAGCTATGCATTTTTGTTGAAGCATCGTTATTATGAGGCCTTCTTTTCCTGTAAGTTCTGAGGTATCTAGTCCTTCAATGAGGAGACCATCTTCAATTTATGAATTTTGACTAGAATAATCAATAATCTTCGACTAAATTCATAATCTCCGACCGCAAAAACCCCGACATACCAATTTTGAATAGAATCAGACCATAAACACAGAGATCATCGGCCATCTCGGATGCGCTATTTCGATTTGATGAATTTTTGAGGAAAATTCATGATGTCCGACCCTGAAAACCCCCACATACCAATTTTCAATCGAATCGGACCATAAACCTGAATTTCGTCCGCCATCTTGGAGCGCCATTTTCTTTTTTCTCTAACAAAAATTCCATTACCCGCCATTTCACATTCAGAAATTTTGACAAAAAATTCATGATTTCCGACTCCGAAAACCCCCACAAGTAGTGCAACTAAGAGAGTACTACCCCAAACCGCACAATTTCGCTGCTAGATGGTGCTACCTTCCACATCGCGTAAAGCGCTCGATGATGGGGATGCGTACGTGTACGAGGGTCATCGTTGGGTAAGCTCATGATTTTCGGCATCCAACCTAACCTAGGAATTAGGTGTACGTGTACGAGGAGGTTTAACCTAACCTACAATATTCCAATATATGGGGGGCTAACCTTACGTAAAATATACGAGGGTCTAACCTAACCTATGAATCACTAGCTTTTGAATTGGGCACATAACTGTCTGTCTGTCATTGAAAAAAAAAACTTGTTCGTCTGTTATTGGAGAAAAAAAAACATGGTCTCTGTCATTGGAGAGAAAAAACATGATCGTATGTCATTGAAGAGAAAAGAACATGGCTGCCACTAAGAGAAAAAAAATATGACCGCCTGTCATTGGAAAAAAACATTGCTGCCACTAAGAGAAAAAAAAAACTTGGCCGCCTGTCATTGGAAAAAAACTTGGCTGCCGCTAAGAGAAAAAAACATGGCCGCCTGTCATTGGAGAGAAAAAACATGGTCGTCTGTCATTGGAGAGAAAAAAACATTCTCGTCTGTCATTGGAAAAAAAATTGGCAAAATTTATGAATGTATGTGAATTCAATGTCTAATTCGTATTGGCCGCATCGAGCAGCATCCAAATCCATCAGAAAACAATTAAATGTCGAAATTCGGGCTCGAACCCGGGACCACCAGATCTTCACTCTGATGCGGATTTTAGTGTCAATGGATTCGTTTCAACGTCATGAATCATAATTACGTATTTTCCGATGTCAAAAGGGCACTAGTAGCTAACTTCGTTGATATTGGGAGCACAGATTCGTGCGGGTACTCTAACAAGACACTGGAGAACGTGAATATGGAAAGTCTGCATATCATGTTCGGTTCACATAAAAAAAAACGAAGAAATGTCGAAACCCAGGCTCGAACCAAGGACCGCCAGATCTTCAGTCTATCGCTTCCCCCTCCAAGCTATTCGAAATAATGAAACAATGATGCAGGAAACGATCATTTTCGAAATGTCTGCTAGAAAGAACAGACGTTGAGTTGCAGAATTGGGTAGACGTGTTTGGGAACTATCCAAAGATATCGAATTTTACAAAGAAAAAGAAAACGTAGTGAAACAGTTCGGCAAGTTGAGTGTGGAGGGCTCGGGAGAACGTAATATACCTCCAACGACATATTCATTGCCACGCATTCGACCCTCAACACCCTTCAATGGTCCTTCTGAAGTCTCTGCTGCTGCTTTCGACAATCCTCAATAATACACATAGCAGTTTTTTTCGACGACACCAAAGGACTCAAACACAAGTGCAATAGACCGGATTGAAGAATGATGGGTTTGACGAAAGTAAACAACCGTATGTTGGATGTCTTTTTCACATCGCTGCCAAGAGAAACACGTAATTACAAACTCAAATCATTTTTCAAGATCAAACCGAATAAGATGCAGATAAATGGGAGCAGCCTGTCTATCACCAGAATCATCCCAAATCCTTGACAATTACGAGTTTAGCATACTCTTCGCGCCATTATTCCGCACACGTACGTTTGAACTATTCGAATGACATGTCGGGTGACACGTGTTCATCGAAGGGGTGCTTCATGTTGCTTGAACAACACAATCAAATTGTAATTGCCTTGAATCGGTTGTTTGGGTACTTTCGAGAACGTTTGACATAGATACATGGCGTCAATGTCCTTGTGTCTGCACATTGAAAAATATTCACGAATTTTCTGCTGACCATCAAAAGCCACATCATCGGAATTGAAGATTGAGTCGGGTTTGGCTTCATGGGGTCTGATAATCTCCCCGTTTTCTCTGAACGGAAAATAATCGATTTCTTCGACTTCATCCATTACCATTTGAAGCAGCTGATACTTTGGTTGATACAGCGACTTTGAGTAGACGTAAACATTGTCGAATTCTGCACCATTCGCACTGAACAGTAATGATAACGCCATATTTGTCTTGCCACATCCGGTCGGGCCAGAGATGATGCTCCGGAAGGAGTGTGTTGATGCACCATTTTTTTCCACGTTTGGGCGCTCCACTAAAATAGTCAAAGTTTTCTATAGATAACGTTTTTGCTTGTTGAGCAATCTCCATGTTCTGACCTACATCATCATTCAAATCGTTCACTTGAGAGGTTGTTATCTTGTTTCGCTCTTTATACTCCTTTTCACTCCATTTCCTCTTTGGTGGAAATATCTTGGAGATGATATTTTTATATTTCCACGACTTATTAGCGTTGATTAGTCCATTTGATCTTTTGTGCACATTGGTCGACATCAGAATCGTTTTATGGTTGAAAATGTCTTGATTAGTGGAATTTACGGGCTTGTTTTTGGTTAGAAGTTCCTTCAAACCCTCGGTCAATTCAAAAGTCTCTCGACATAATTTCAATGTGTTATCTTTAATGGCTATGGGTTCTTTTCCTATGGAAAATTTTGTCCCATTCATATTGATACCAAAACAGTCAGACTCCGGAAATAGTATAGAAATGTTGTCGCTTCAAAAGTCTTAGTACAACTGGTGATCACTCTCGCATCAACCATTATACGAGAACTCAACCGAACCGAACCGTAACTGGAACATTGGTAGTCAGTCGAAGAGCGGATGAATGATTGACGATATTACAACTTACTTGTTATTCAGAACGTTTTCTTCCCTACCTCGAGCATACGTGGCCGAGCAGCGCTATCCTTGCAACCCTTCTGAATTGCAAAATGAATTATTCTAATAATGGATATTAATTTCCGGTCATTGTATTTGTATTTCTGCTGAGTTTGACCTCATTATCAGGACATTGACCCCAAATTTTCGCTGATAAAGCATTTATGCATAAACACACTTCATGGATATACGAGAATGCAATTTCGTGACCTGCAATAATTCTACTAATGGATGTTAATTTCTGGTTATTGCGAATAATTACCTTTCTGCTGAGTTCAACCTCATAATCAGGATATTGACCCTGAATTTTTTGGTGATATAGCTGTTATCAATAATTAGGTTTCTGTACTTTCTGATAATAAGTGCTACGTTTCCCAAGTTGTAGCATGATTATGAAGAACTATCAAATAAAATTCGTGAATATATTGGGATTTTATTCAGCTATTCACAAACATTTTCAATACAATAATGATGATAAATGACAATAATAAGAATTTTGAAAAAAAGCTTCTTCACTTGTCTGCTTGTGGACTTGGGATGATTCTGGTGATTGACAGGCTGCTCCCATTCATCTGCATCTTGTTCGGTTTTATCTTGAAAATGATCTTGAGTTTGTAATTACGTGTTTCTTCTGGCACTGATGTAGAAAAGACATCCAACATACGGTCGTTTACTTTCGTCAAGCTCATCATTATCAATTCGATCTCTCGCACTTGTGTTTGAGTCTTTTGGTGTCGTCGAAACAAACTGCTATGTGTTGAACTCCATGGGGCGCATTGATATATAGCGTATTATTGAGGATTATCGAAAGCAGCAGCAGAGACTTCAGAAGGACCATTGAAGGGTGTTGAGGGTTGAATGCGTGGCAATGAATATGTTGTTGGAGGTACATTACGTTCTCCCGAGCCCTCCACACTCAACTTGCCGAACTGTTTGACTACGTTTTCTTTTTCTTTGTAAAATTCGATATTTTTGGATAGCTCCCAAACACGTCTACCCAATTCTGCAACTCTACGTCTGTTCTTTTTAGCAGACATTTCGAAAATGATCATTTCCTGCATCATTGTTTCATTATTCCGAATAGCTTGGAGGGGGAAGCGATAGACTGAAGATCTGGCGGTCCTTGGTTCGAGCCTGGGTTTAGACATTTCTTTGTTTTTTTATGTGAACCGAACATGATATGCAGACTTTCCATATTCACGTTCTCCAGTGAAAGGTGTCTTGTTAGAGTACCCGCACGAAGCTGTGCTCCCAATATCAACGAAGTTAGCTACTAGTGCCCTTTTGACATTGGAAAATACGTAGTTATGATTCTTGACGTTGAAACCAATCCATCGACACTGAAATCCGCATCAGAGTGAAGATCTGGCGGTCACGGGGTCGAGCCCCAATTTCGACATTCTTTTGTTCTTTGATGGATTTGGATGCTGCTCGATGCGGCCAATACGAATTAGACATTGGTTTTGCTTATTACCAAAGTGGGGGGTAGAATGTGATGAGTTTACAATCTATGGGTGCCCTCCTTCAATTTGATACCTCACTTGGTGTACTGAGGTTTATTCAATTTTTTTAAGTGCCAAAATGGTTCGAGTAAATCAATTCACATTAGCTTGTTGAAAATTAGCCTAATTGGAGTCATTGGCTTTCTGCTGAGTTTGACCTCATTATCAGGAAATTGACCCCGAATTTACGGTGACATAGCATTCATGAATATTCATGGATATGCGAGGATTCAATTCTGCAATGATTCCAACAATGGATATCAATTTCCGGTCATTATCATAGTTTTTCTGCTGATATTGACCTCATTATCGGGACATTGACTTGGAGTTTTTCGCTGATGCAGTTGTTATGAATAAACACACTTCATAAATATGCGAAAATGCAAATCTGCAATAATTCTAACAATTAATATCAATTTCCGGTTATTTTTATTGTCTTCCGGCCGAGTTTGACCTGATTATCAGGACTTTGACCCCGAAGTTTTTTGCTGATGAAGCAAGATGGATAATTAGGTTTTTGTACTTTCTGATAATAAGTGTTGCGTTTTGCAAGTTGCAACATGATTATGAAATACTAATCAAATGAAATTCGTGAATATATATTAGGATTGTGTGTTCCCAATAATAACGAAGTTAGCTACTAGTGCCATTTTGACATCGGAAAATTTTCAATTATGTTTCTTGACCTTGAGACGAATCCATCGACACTGGTGAATTTTCCCTATCAGAGTGAAGATCTGGTGGTCCCTGGTTTGAGCCTGGGTTTCGACATTTCTTTGTTTTTTGATGAACCGAGCATGATATGCATGTAGACTCTTCCTGTTCACGTTCTCCAGTGAAAGCTGTCTTGTCAGAGTAATCGCACGAAGCTGTGCTCCCAATAATAACGGAGTTAGCTACTAGTGCTCTTTTGACATCGGAAAATACCAAATTATGTTTCTTGACCTCTAGACGAGTCCATTGACACTGAAATCCCCACCTTATTGGAGTGAAGATCTGGCGATCCTGAGTTCGAGCCTGAATTCCGACATTTCTTTGTTTTTTGATGGATTTGGATGCTGCTCGATGCGGCCAATACAAATTGAGCATTGGTTTTGTTATTTCATGTTATTTAAAGCATTTAATGTCAGATGGAATTCGCTTGCCGACTGTTTAGAAGGTTTCGTTGAGTCATGGCCCATACTTTTCAAAATTTCTGAGGAGAAAAAAAATTAATGGACAATATTATAAGAGAAAACATTTCAAACATTCTCTTGAACAGATTAGTTGAAGATGACCTTACAATACTCAAGCCTACCTCTATCGCAATAGATAGACTACAAAAAAACAGTGCCATTCTTTCAGATGTGAAATAATTTAAAATATTAGAAACCCATTTTGACAGAAATGACATAACTTTAAAACATCTGCAAGAATTTAAGAGGCATATCTTCTCAACCCAACAAAAACTCAGCAAATACAACAGAGAGTGAAAAAATGTTGCTTTGAAAGCTGTTAAAGAATTATATCCAAATAATGGTTAACTACCACTCACAATCAAGTTTCTTGCCAGATCAGAACCTATCACTGATATTATGTTCCATGATGATATTCTTCAGAATGTAAAACCCATATATTGGTGGAAGTCACAACAATATATAACAAAAATTGTTCTTCATAATTAGACAACTATTTTGTGCTGCATCCTCCGCAATAGTCGAGAGAATTTTCTAAACATTTGGTTTAGTCCATACCAAACTCGGAAATCGATTAGGAACGGAAAAAGCGTCATTTTTTTTTGTAGAAGCACTACAATTAAAAAATAAACATTATTTAGATACGGTGGTATATTTTGTTTTTTCATCTCAATTATAAAGAATCATGTGATTTAAATCGCGATTGACATCATGTATTTACATCAATTGATTTAAATCGTTTCAACCCTGATATGATTATCGTGACTTGTTGTCGAGTTCCAAAAAATTATCCATAGTCCCACGTCCCACGAACGTCGACATGAACGAAGCGTTACACGTGTTTTACGAATCTTCAAATCCACCATCATCGTACTTTTCTACCCTTTATCTACCCTTCTTCAGCACGTCCTAATTGAATAAGAGGCTCTATTCATTTTACAGACGGTAATTCCTGTCTGACCCGGCACGGGTTTGTTTTTCCTTGTGTTCCAAAACGTGGCGTGCCGTCTCGAGAAACTATTTTTGCATGTTCATTATTTCTCTCGTCATCAGATTTTCTCAATTTAAATAAAAAATAAAAATGTTCATGAATACGATTGCGTACATGCTGTCCTTCGAAATCACGTGGGAAAAATTCTTCACAAGATATGTTGCGTAATAAAACAATCACAGTAATAATCTAAGAGCTCCCATTCATTTTTCTTGTAGTGACAGGCGACAAGTGAAAAAATCTCAAATTGTTTTTTTTCAGGAGTGGCAATTTCTGAGGGTTTCCTATCATGAAATAGGGGAGATATTATGGGTCAACCAAGTAAAAAACGGTATAGTTGTAGTAATCTGGGGATTATTGAAGGGATCATGTCCATATGTTGGACCTGGAATACAGCTGTGACTTTAGTTTTAGAAAGTTTTTCAAATGACGGATAGTGAATTTGAATACTTGTTGCAGGAACCCAAGACACCAATTTGAGACCTGCCATTTCCATAAATGAACATCTCGAGATTATAATTTTAAGCGATTGAAGATTCCTATCACATTTTCAAAATTTCAAAACAAGCGATTTTAACAATTATTCCAGAGGTCTGCGATTTCCTCATTTACACATCACAATTTTTATTTGTGGTGTATAGGGTGTTGCGGACATGTAACCAAAAAAATCAAGTGAAATTGAATGAGAAATAAGGAAAATCAATCGATTTGTTGAAAATATAAACAGGATGTTCATTCAATCATGAAACATAAAATGAAATGGAAGAATAATAGTTGAATTATATCTTCACCTGAAGATGACATGAACAATGTCGAAACTTCGAATGAAATGAAAAATATATAGACTGACTAAGGCCCTTATTCCGAGAAAATAAAAATATAAACATATTGGTCAAGAAATTAAGGAATATATATATATATATATATATATATATATATATATATATATATTGGATGGAATTCGCAATTTAGTGGGAGATCAACTCAAATTAACCATAACAAATGTCTCTTTTCTCAAAATATTCAAAAGTGTTGAGTTATACATAGTGATACATCATAAAGTGGACACATGAGCTTGTTTAGAATAAACACCCAGTTACTTTTGTTTCTAGAAGTTCATCCCATACGAACATTCAATTCGCTTGTAATAAGTTTCATTCGTATATTTATGGTAGGAAAGTAAGTTCACCTTGACTATTGGCAAAAAACAACTTTTATAAACAATAACAAAGGAACGAAGTAGGTTTCATGATATGATAAAAAGTTGTAAACTTTACGAGAATCATTAAAAAAAGCCAAAGAAACAAAACGTTGCTTTTAGACCTTGTTCTTGAGTAGCCGTAGTTTCCAGAATAACATGTTAGTATAGTATTTCTAATCCCTATTGGAACGACATAAAAAGTTTCGAGAAGGGATTCTCTTTGCACTTGCCGCATTGACATTGGCGTTCGAATATGATTTTTCAGAGGTATTTCTTCAGTTACTTATTCTTACAATCATAGCAATTGATAACCCCATGTAAAAGAAGACACATGTTATCTCAACTGGATTTTATTATTTGTTTCAAAAGGTCTCCAGAAAGCCATAATGATAAAATTATTTTCAATGGATAATTCCTACCCTCACGGCACGGAACTGATTGAGGAATATTGTGAAATGAGGATATTATGCAGCTGGAGATAACATATGTCCAATCCAGCTAGCCGAGCTTTCATTACCCAAATATATTTGATAGCGCTTCACTAATAATCTGGGCAACTGGAGACACGCGCCAGAACTTTTGTATGATTGTACCAGGAACGCTTTGGAAGTAAAAACAGTGGTAGTATATAAATTTTTCATTTGCCGAGCAGTGCATATGAACACTCCTCATAGTGCTCTTATTTTATTGCCGTTCCAATTGGGATTAGAATAACTATATATACACGAATAACATCACTCAATTTCATGAATCATTATTTGTTCTGAATAATACAAAACCAGCATGACTTATAGAAAACAATGTACCACAGTAGAGTAGTGGAATGAATGCAAATGGGTAGGGCGAAAATAAAACTATTTAATGTTGAAGTAGCATATCAAAGCCAAAACTAAAAATAATTCTACCTTCATCTAGAGTGCTTATTGTGACATGTGTTTCGGAACTTGGGTAATGAAGCTATCTATAGTTTCGTCCTCTTCAGTACTTGATGGTGCATGAGTTGAGGTATTACTGTAGGGAAAATATCAAGAAAAGAAGTGAGAATAAAGTGCAAGTGAACGAATGGAATTAGTTGGAATGTATCTTTCTGCTTGCGAATGTGGATATGATGATGATGAAAACAATATCACTAAGGTACTGTCGTGGTACGGGATGGTTATACTCCTTCAATTCAGATTTGGATAAAATCATACTGTAGACATACGTAGTAGAAATATTAACGAAAAATATCAAGATCCCTTGACGAAGCGTCTAGATTATGATTTTTAACATGGCATTTTACTCCCAAAGCGAATTCTTCTTGAATTCAAGACAAAATCGAAACAATATTTTTTATACGTTTGAGTGGTCTATCTATTTTTTCAATAATATTTGCTTTCATTTTTCATTTTTTATTCTGTTTCATGATCTCTAGACTTCAAATTGTGAACCAAATGGAATATGGGAATTAACCATGTAGAGAAATGACACAAATATATGAATGTTCATTCTGAGGTGAAAAGCATATGTCATGTCATACATAATGGTATATTCCACCTATAAGGGGCATCTTTCCAATCCCCCTAAAAAAGAAGAAGGAACTTTTTTATTTACCAAAATAGTAGATAAGTACCATTTAAAAAATCAATATGACCACAATACCGAAGACAATTATAAAAACTTAGATTGGTTCAGAGGTCATATAATGACCTATACCTGAAAAGGGAAACATTCTCAATTGGACATTGATAAAACGATTCTTTTTGTGAATTGAAAAATCCACGATAAAAATGAAGTTATTTTTTGTGAATGTCTAACAGAAAACAACTTCTTTCAATTCACAAAAAAAAATCTTTTTATCAATATCCAATTGAGAATGTTTCCCTCTTCAACATGAAAACCCCACAAGACGTTATCTTTTCGATGGAAGATAGTGACTAAAGTTCATCTTTCAGTCGCAGATGATTCCACATCTGATTTTATGAACATCTTGTTCATATTTTCAACAAATCAATCTATCATACCCCATGACAGGTTTTAATGTCAGAAAACACTAATTCCAAAGTGTCTCTCCAAAATAAATGATTCTAACTTTTTCCATCTTTGCAAAGTGGGATTGCTTCTTGAAAATGTGTTTCCCATTTCTACCGGTCTTCCTGATGATCGTGAAAGCGTGAAATAGATTTTCGTCGACAAAAATGTATTGAAGACCTAGTGAATGCGATGTCTCTCTTGCGTCAATGTTACGAATTATTTCTGGTGAGTACTCTTTTTTGGAAAACATTTTTCTTTGCCTCATTCATCTTCATGAGTTCTTGATCAGGACTGGAATAGAAAATCAAATAACTATCTGAATGAAAATGCAAATTTTCAATTTCAGATTTTTTCTTTAGAGTTGGGGTCTTTTCAGAATATCTATCAGATGTAGTTCAATTTTCAGCATGGCTCTAGCCGGGAAAGTAGTTGTTTCCTATTAGGCATTCACAAAAAATAACTTCATTTTTATCGTGGATTTTTCAACTCACAAAAAAAATTTTTTTTTATCAATATCCAATCGAGAATGTTTTCCTTTTCAACATGAATACCCCACAAGAGGTTATTTTGACGATGGAAGATAGTGACTAAAGTTTATCTTTCAGTCGCAGATGATTCCACATCTAATTTTATGAACATCCTATTCATATTTTCAACAAATCGACCTATAGCTGTATAAAATCTCTCATATATTGAGACAAAATACCACCGTCTTACCATTGGATTCATGCTATATCACGCAAACGATAATCCTGTGAATCTTAAATATGATAGAGAAAAAGCGAAAAAGCAAAAAAGCGAAAAAGCGAAAAAGCGAAAAAGCTAAATATTTGAGACAGTGAATGTTTCCACTTCTGAACCCATTGAAACAGCACCGATTTTGATGATTCAATTTCCAATTGTTTGTTATATTCAGTTATCAAAATTCAGAAATATTTTAGCTGGAAAACTGAAGTATTAATATTATTACGGAACTGAGGTCTGTGCCATTTATCATTATTATATCTACAGTTCACTATAACAACACAACACTGTACTTCGACAATTGAATGAATCAATTACAGTTCACCCCTGGAATATTTCACACGATAGTGTATCTGAATCAATCTTCCTTCCTAACTGTTCTATACTCAAATGAATGACTCCACGTGATGTGCGGCTGTTTGTATAGTCAACATACAAGTTCGAAATTTACTAGACTGTCATTTCGTGAATCAAATGGAACTCCTTGGAATTCGCGATGGTTCGGTTGAAAGTCCGGTGGCGTCAATCAGTCGACTCCCGTAAAATTGACCAATCATCAATAACAGACAGTGGTGTAGTGAATTCCTAACACTATCCCATCTAATTCTGAACGTCCCGATCAAAAGTCTTCGTTTCACCATGATATGGCTTAAGTTTTTCCAGATGAATAACTTTCATCTTGGTCTCAGGGCTACGTTGAATTCCAAAAAACACGTCGTTTCTTCTTCACCTGATGCGGTCCTTCTCAAACTTTGGGAGATACACTTTTTTCCCTACGTGGATTGTACAGCCAAACCTGGTCACCTTTTTTGAATCCTCCTGAATTCAAAATCATAACGATATCTCATGTTGTCACTTGCCTATTTTGTGCATATTTTCCCTCAATGTGTCTGTTTGTAGGACTACATTTCTTGGTTGCTTGATGATACGAACACCAAGTCATAGCTGCTCCATATGCCATTACAAAAAATAGGAGGTGTTTTTCCACAACTACGGGCAGGTGTTCTTCCGTAGTTCGGTTGAATCCTTCAACCATGCCATGGAGCGCAGTAATTCTGATCTTGGTGATGCCCAGCAACTCACAATCTCGAGAAAATATTGTGGATGCCTCCTGGTCTGGATTAGAATAGGCTCCTCCACATTTGCAGAAATAATCCATGGCACAAAGATGTATTCGTTGCCATCGTCCTTCACAGGAAATGGTCCAACTACATCAATGGCGATCCGTTCGAATGGTTCACCCTCGTTTTATTTCTTCATTTCACCTCTGGACCTCGGTTTGGGCCCTTCAGTAGCGCCGCACTATGGACATCTTCTGCACTAGCTCCCTACATCCTCTCGACATTGAACCCAGTAGAAAGTCTTATTGTCTCCCAGATATCGTCCTGATTTTCCTTCAAGTCATCTTTCATTCGCTTCCTTGGTAAAACTTATCAAGAAATTTACGACCTCCCATCAGCTGACTCCCGTACCTGTTCGAGTTATCAATGTTCCACAACCAGAAAATCCCATTGTGCACACATTGCCTTGAAAATTCTCTGTCCGTTCTCTTTCCATTGTAGCAAGTCTCCAAAATTTAAATTTGTTCCTTGGTCCTGTCTCTTGTATGCGGTAGTCCATCCGTCTTCAATTAACAGTCACGTGCGTCTAATATCGGCGATTCCTTCATGGCATTGCTTACAGGCTTCTTCCAGATAAGGCATCCGTAGTTGTCTTTTGCGATGTTTGATTTCGAAATGGTACTGGTTTAGCTATTTGCCCTTCCTGAATTTTCCATCTCTAGTAACTACTTCAGGGCCTCATGGTTGGTCCTGATAAAAAACTCCCTTCCACATAGGTATTAGCAGAAGTAATCTACTGATTATCGCTAGAAGTTTTCCTGGTGATACATTCAATCCTTCCGGGCTTAGACATCACCCTGTTGTAGTATTTGATGACTCTTTCCTGACGATCTTGCACACGATGTGATAACACAGCTCAAAGTCCGGTATTGCTTGCATTTGTATCCATTATGAACATGCCTATTTGCTGTGGATATGCCAAGATTGGACTTAAACGCACCGACGTGACATCATCAAAATATGCCAGGAATGTTTTCCAAGTGAGCCAACGCAATATTAGCTGCATCATTCTCTCGAAGTTTGCCGGGGCATTACCCAAACCAGAAGACATAACGGTATACTGATATAGTACGCTTCTAGTAGTGAAAGCAGTCTTCTCCTCATGGTTTTCGTGTAAACCCACTTGCCAGTATCCGCTCTTCAAGTCCAATATGGAAAACTATTGTGAACCTGCTAATTTGGTCAGTGTGTTATCAATTCGGGGTGATGGGTAGCTGTCCTTTTTAGTGACGTCATTAAGTTACCCATAATCCACACAGAATCTTGTAGATCCTCCTTCTTGGAAACCAGTCCCACTGGGGCGGACCATGGACCCAATGATTCATTAATAACACCATCTTTGGTGATTTATTCGACAAGCTTTTTCACCTCTTATTGTTTGGCAAATGCTGATCTGCTTGGTGGTTGTCGAATTGGATGGGCTTGACCGGTATCTATGCTGCTGGACTATGTTGTTCGTCCTATTGGTGACCCTGCGGACTCAAATACATTGATTTCTCTAGAAATTAATCTCATGGCGGCCTTCGGTGACACATGATTCAAGGTTTTCTCGATGATTCTGAGTATGTCATCAGCTTTTCCTGATATCAGCTTGTTTTGAAGTCTACTACCCATTCAACTGCCTCGCATACTCCTATAATGTCTCCTTTCCGGGATTCTATTCCATCAGGAAATACATTAGCAATTCAGACAGAGATGAAAAGTTTTGTCCTAATCAGAGCTCGTGCGAGTTATAATTTGCTCGGGGATTTTTCACATGGCTCCACTATTCCAACACAGCACCCAGAGTCTTCTTCTTATCGAGCTTCAACGATCTTCCCAAATGAACCAAGTATCATGACAGTTTTTTCTATCCGCAATTTTACAGAACGCCCATTCTTAGATGGTCCTAGGATACCGCAGCGGACCAGAAAAACTGACACACCACCAGTATCTTCAGTGCATATGCCTCCTCTTTGTATTACTCTTCTTCTGATTGTCAAGCTATCGGTAGTTTTCCTGATTTTTCTGGCGTGGATCACACTGGAAGATTCGTTATCGCTAGACAAAATGCGCCCCAATATGCTAGCTAATTCTAGATTTCCTGGTGCCTATCCGAGGGCTCTTCAAATGATCCTGTCGTCTCAGGTGAATGAGAACGTGGGGGTGTCCTGGCAGGTGATGACGAGCGTGGTTGTACTCTCTCTCTCTCTGCAATATCTTTCGGAAGGTCTACTCCTACCACATCTGAAGCAGTTTACTCTTGATTATTTAGTGGCACTGATGTTCCTGGGTTCCATTTTCCCTAGTATATTACTAAACATCTGCTTTATGCTGTAACTTTATGTCTTCTCTGCTTTGGCAGTCTCTTCGAGACTAACCCGTCAAGTTCAGTCATCACACCCCTTCGTGGTCACTTTGGAGACCTGCAGAACATCACTTTCCAAAGACTCGTTCATCCAACGAACAGCGAGGCTTTGGAATTCATTGCCTAGGGAGGTGTTCCCCGAGGCATACAACCTCCAGAAATTTAAGAAGAACACCAACTCCTACCTTCTTTCCCTTAGTTCCCACGATGTTCTCTGAACATTACAGGATATCCCTTTACGTGGGAACCAGAACATAAAAAAAAAAAAGTACCGCTCTCACTCTCCTGTCGTCCTTAGGAAAAAAGCGGTTTGTGTGAAAAAATCGGAAATTATGTTTTTTGTACGGTTGAACTTCTTGTGGTATGAACTGTTTCTCTTTCTACGAAAGGAGAATGTGGTATCTGCATCCTAAAGAGGTCAGTCAAGAACTCTCAATCTGTGAAAAACGTTTAATTGCTCAGGAATATTGCAGTATATGTTCATTACTCATAAAAAATGCGGTATATACGCGGGATCCGCGTGCAGTTTCCACTTTTTGTCTGAGCAGGACGTAGTTGCAGCGATTTTGATGAGTAATTGCAGTAAGTGAGTAATTAAAAAAGTAGCATTTATTTTCTTTGTAGACAAATATAAATTTGTATGAGAAAAGTCAATTGTGTAACTTAACCTAACTCAATCCTAGAGCTTGAAAGATTTAACACAAAAAATAAAATGTACCTGAACATTTGGTATAAAACTCAAACAGTTACTCAACCTAACTTAATCCTAAAGCTTAAAAAATTAAATACAACAACACAACATACCTGAACATTCGGTATAAAACTCGGACAGTAAATAAAACTATTTTTTTGTAAAAATTCTTGTAGGTTCTTTTCGAACTCATGAGAGTTACATTTTTATGTTTTATTTCACATGGAAGCCTGTTAAAAATTTGCAGGCCAAGGTGTGAAGGAGCGTTTGATGTTATTTTATATTTACAGTAAGGCACATAATAGTAATTTTTTGTCTAGTTTCTTCTGAATGAATGTTTCTCATTTCTTCAAAAGATTTCTTGTTGTTGAAAATATATAGGCAAAGTTCCATTATCAGAAGACACGCTACAGTCAAAATACGTACCTCTGAATAGTTCTATTCCAGCGATTATTTTTATAAGTTTCTTTTGTGCGATGAATACATCATTGGATAGAGTAGAGTTACCCCACAAACATATACCGTATCTCAAAGTTGATGCTGCCAGGCTGTGATATACAAGAAGTAACTGATCTTGCCGCAGAATTGGTCTTAAGGCCCTAAGCATATAACCCAATGAATTCAGTTTACTAATGACGGCTTGACAATGACTCCTCCAATCAAGGTTTTCATCTATCATTATCCCGAGAAATTTTGTTGTTTTCGTATTCTGTATAGCTGAACCACTCAGTTGAATCTCCATTTGAGAACATGTTTTTTGTCATTCCTCTATCGCGTTACCGGCGACTGAATTGTGGTTCAATGAAAAATGTATTGTAGTAAAGTATTGAAATCAATTGGAATCAAACACTAATTATGCCTTTGATTCAATATATAATAGAGTCGTGAATGTGATTCTCATCAGAATGTTAAGAAATTGATATCAAAGATTTTTTCCAATGGAAAGATTCCACATATGTTACGATATATCTGTTACATTTCTTATTGATATGCTCAGAGATACAAAATAATTAAGAGTAGCTCGAGTAATCTTATTAACTCCAATCTAAAAATCACTATTGAAAATCTTAGCGCCATCTAACGGCGAACAGTCATTAGAGTTGATGAGAAAATGAGCGAACGCGAAGCATTTGACAGGACGATCGTATTGAAAGAATGCAGCGTGCAAATCTCGGCCCTTAGCGATCTATCTTGGATCGAGATATCGTGTGTTCTGAAGCTTGTCAGCCATTGAGTAAAGAAATAGAATTTTATTCATGTTGAAATAACTAATGAATTAGAGCATCTTCCTTTCTTCTGTGAAAGTGAGTTGTAGTGTGATATTATGTCATATTTTTGACCAAATAAGATAAAAGCCATCTTGAAATATTTTTTTAACGAGAACGTGGGATATTTCTTCATGAAGCCCCTCATCTGAATTCATATATACACGTTGCTCAGTAAACAGTAATGAGATTTATTTAGGTCAATCAGATAATTGATTTCAGTGCATTACCATATTTATTTTCCAAATGAGTTCAAGTGGAATCATAAATATCACATGTAATATATCGAATTGAATTAAGATATCGATGTTCAGTCTCATCTGTTTTGATTGCTTTCTCTGACAAGTGTTCATTGGGGTTCAAGAGGGTTTCTCAAATATGATGGTATCACTTACACTGTATTTGGATATATTTTTGGTGTCACTCCCGAGAAGTTTGTGATATATTTAAATAATGTATATTTTTCATGGTCTTGGGGATGTATTTTTGTATAATTTCTGATTTGGTGATAATTATTACAGAGTTTTTTGATTAAATATATATATATATATATATATATATATATATATATATATATATATATATATATATATTTATATATGTATATATATATATATATATGTATATATTAATCTTTGGAATTTGGAATATTCTTTTATATTATAGAAAACTTTATCAAGAAGTATTTGACTATTGGAATTGAAGTCGTCTTCGTATATCTAATTCTTCAAACTTAATTGTGCTGAATTCTGATTTTATTGTTTGTGAAATATAGTCTTGGCTGATCAAAATCAGAACAACTCTCCTTTTTTCGTATAGAGCAAAGATCAATTTTGTCTGGATCAAAATTTAATCTTCAATATTCAATTTTAGGCTTGAATAATAATGGAAAATCTCAGCCCAAGCTGATTTGTATGTTCAAATAATTTTAAGCAATAATCTCTTGATGAGATAACACTCATCCGTAACAACTGTGCGTTGAGGAGTGCATTGAGAAATTCCAGATTTCAAGGAGTTGAATGTTTCAGTGAAAACAAATTCTGACACAAACAATATTGTTTTTCATGCTGTATTGCGGAAAACAATCATTCCATGGACAAGAAGCTGATGCTTGTCTGTTCCATCTGATCGGTCGCCCAGCAGTCATAGGTACCCCTGATTGCGAGCCACACGACTACGCTAAGTCTATCTACGAGCTACACAACACTCAATCAGAGGTACATCGTCGTCGATGAAACCGACAGGTTCAGCAATACCCTTTGGAAACTCAAAATTGTAAATATCCGTTATACAGCAGAAACTCTTGTACATTTGTTAATAGACTAATATAAGTTTGGTATTTGTTTTATTGTTGTATTGATTCACAGAAGGAAACATTATTCGATTTGCAATTATCATTGGCTGGAAAGTTTGAATTTTTATCCTAATCAAACAAAAAATTCTGGCGTCCATTCAAATTAAAAATTTCTTAAAACCTTTGCTTGAAACATAAATAAATTTGAAACTAAACTCCACACCACACCACACCGCTCTTCACTGACTAGCCTGGGCATTCTAGTGGAATAATTAATTTGTTACACATTGACGCCCAACGTTTAAGTGACTACTTGAAATTGGTTTTTTGAAAAAAATTACCTTGTTTATTTTTCCTTCTGTGAGAATACATCAATAAACTTTAAACTTTGGTTGGGAAATTCATCGCTGAACTTGTCGAATTTTATCTGACTTCATTTTCTGAATTGATATTTGCTTGCTATATTGGTACTTTGATATATATATAATTATATATATATATATATATATTATATATATATATATATATATATATTATTGACCTTGATATTTTTCATATTTGGTATATTTTGACATTTTTGGTGGTTGAAAGGACTTTTGGTAATGATTTTGCTGGGTTATATTTTATCTGAGAAATTAAAAAAATGGAAGTTAATCATATGAGAGGTTATGAACTTGATTATGAGATTAAAATTTGGAATGTTGAGCCAACAAGTGATGTTGAAAAACGTAAAAAATTATCAAGAGGACTTTTGAGTCAAGAAAGTTCAAATCGTAGCTTCTCTGGGGGTTTTGTTAATTGTTATATACATTATGATGATGATGTATCAGGAATATAAGAAACGTTGCTAAGCTTGAAAGCAGAAAGTGATTCCTTTGGTAAAATCAGTGAAAGTGAGTATAAACAGTTAAATTCTAGACTTTGTCACATTTCTGGTAGAATTAACAAATTGGTGGTAGGTAACGAAATTGAGGAAAAAGGTGGAAAGCTTTTACGCTTAGAAATGTAAGAGCTTGAGAGAAATTGAGCTGCTAAAATACCAGGAGCTTCATCTGCTCAAACCACTCCTACTAGCTCAAATCAACAGCCACCTGATTTCAATTTTCCGAAACCAGTTCTTCCATATAAATGCAATATTTATTTCAGTGGAAATTCTCGTAAGGAATCATTAGTATCTTTTCTGGGAAAAGTTGATGCTTTCAGTTTTGCACGAAATGTATCGAAAGACCATCTATTCTTATCTGCTGGAGATCTTCTTGGACATCAAGCATGGATTGGGTATAACAATTATAGGAAACATTCCAGAAATTGGGATGAATTAGTTCAAAAGCTTAAAGATTATTTCTTGCCATATTTTTATGATGAAGAACTGAGAATAGAAACTAGTAACCGAACTCAAGGTTTGTCTGGAAGAGTCGTTATATATATTCCTTCAATGGTTGGTCTTTTCAATAAATTGAAAGAAAAACCTAGTGAAGAGGATTACCTTATTTCATTACCTTATTTCATTACTCATTTATCTTTGTGTGATATTAGTAATATATCTGAGCTGAGCAATTCATGCAAAAAAGTGGAGGAGTCTCGTGAACGGTTGGGAAGATATAAGCCACCTCCAACAAGGAGATCAGGGTTAATAGAACCAGATTCAAGTTGCATAGATTTTCAAGAGTCTCAGAATTTCTTTTTTAAAAGAAATTTTTGTCCGAACAAAGAGGTATCAGTAGTAAATTCCATACGTTGTTGGAATTGTTCAGGAGAAGGTCATTCTCACAGAAATTGTCGTTCCCAGAAAACCTCATTTTGCTATGGTTGTAGAAAGAAAGGTATTACAAAGGTAGTATGTTATAAATGTAATCCAAAAAAACGCAAACAATGGTACACAACACTCAATCAGAGGTTCATCGTCGTCGATAAAACCAACAGGTTCAGCAATACTCTTTGGAAACTCAAAATTGTAAATATTCGTTTCACAGCAGAAACTCTTGTACATTTGGTAATAGACTAATATGAGTTTGGTATTTATTTTATTGTCGTAGTGATTTACAGAAGGAAACATTATTTGATTTGCAGTTATTATTGACTGGGAAGTTTGAGTTTTTATCCTAATTAAACGAAAAATTCTGGCGTCCATTCAAATTTACAATTTCTTGAAACCTTTGCTTGAAACATAAATAAATTTGAAACTAGCAAGGCGGTCCAAAGACCTCCACACCGCTCTTCACTAAATAGCCTAGGAATTCCATTACAATGATTAATTTGTTACACATCCCAAAAAAAACTCAAACAAAAATCACGCCTATATACAATGTGTCTCTGAAATTCCTCTTTTCCCCTCTAAAATGTATAGATGGGGTCAAAATATCACCAGTACTTCATATAACTTTTGTTCCCAAAAGCCTTCGTTACCAAGTTACGGGCCCCCAAAGTTACAAAATGAAAAAGTTTTTCTTTGATAACTTTCAAAGTGAATATTCAAAATCATCTAAATTTTGGTGATTGACTGAACAAATGAATTCCTTCGATGAGCTTTCATGCAGGAGTCAGTTGTTTTGCTACAAAGTCAGGAACGGACTACCCCCGATGGTCCACACCCCAAAACTTTGAAATGACAGATAATTTTTTAATAGTTTTTAACAAAATACGGTTAAGTGGACAATTTTCTGAATAAAAGTACTCGTGTGGAAAGTCGATTGGAGCAACGATCCTTAATAAAAATGCAGTTTTACTCGACGACACCAAACCCGATCGTCCACCATTATTTGAAATTTTCACAGTGGAAATACTAATGCTAACGTTAATTCAATAACATTTATAATAGGGATAATACAAAATATGCTGAAATAGAGTCGTGAACAAAAAGTACAGTACCTAGTCGAAAGTTTCATTCACAATGTAGATATTTTTTCAAATGAAATATCAAGTTATGTAGATTCGTGGTGTTTTTGAACTAACAAGCTACTCCACTATGAAATATCGAAATCAGTCCATATTTTGTATGTACGCGTGGAATGAGCACGTTTCGTGTTGTGTTATCTGAATCTCATAATACTCAACATTTGGATGTTTCAAATTCGTATTCGCAGCTTAAATGTTGAGGAGTTTCACTGATGAGTATAATTTCATGGGAGAAAATCTTTTACCCGAAGATAAATTCAGCTGTATAAACGCACATCGGAAGACATAACCAATAAAAAGCAAACGAATAGACTAAAAAAACGACTGCACATGAATAGGTGAAAAATATCCGGTGAATAAATTTATGTTCCATTTCTTCCACAGATGTTGACAAAGACACCTTGTAGAAAGAAATAAAATCAGTGTAGATGAAAAATGACAACTGGAATGTGATTTTGTTTTGTTGAGTGGTGCGTTGTCATTGTAGTGTCAATATTGTAATAGGACAGTTTGAAGTGTTTTGATATAGCCGAACATTTTACATTCAACGAATATGCAGATATGCATGCATTGTATGGACGAGCATTTGGTCATCGTCTGTATGCCGAGCATTTTTCCAATCGAACGTTACCGGCAAGAGAAACGTTCGAGCGTGTCGATCGCAGCTTGAGGGACACAGGTATGTCTAATGGATAATTAATTGGAGCCTGTTGTTTTATTTTGATATTATTGTAGGTTCAGTTTTACCAAAACGAGGTGGTGACGTCTCTCCTAGGGCTGTGCGTACCGTTGTATTGGAGGAAAATATTTTGGAAGGTACATGCCATGACACCTGAAGATTTTCCAACACGACTGAAATATGCCAATTGGTTCCTGGATAAGCAAAGAGAGGATATGACTTTTATTACTCGAGTTTTATCCACTGATGAAGCAGGTTTCAGTAGAGATGGAGTAATCAACTCTCATGATCTCCACATATGGTCCGAAGAAAATCCCCATGGGATATTGCAAACCAAACACCAACGGAAATTCAACGTGAATGTTTAGGCTGGTGTTATAGGAAACCATTTCATGGGACCATTCGTTCTACATGACCGATTGAATGGAGAACGTTATTTGGAGTTCATTCAGAACGATTTGAATGGACTTTCGGAACATGTTCCATTGCAAACAAAGAGATATGTGGTTTATGCATGATGGCGCTCCTTGTTGTGCGGGACCATCTGAACCAGATTTTCCCCAATAGATGGATTGGTAGAGGTGGGCCATATTCATGGCCACCGCGGTGTCCGGATTTAAATCCATTGGATTTCTTCCTGTGGGGGCATCTAAAAAGCCTCGTTTACGCTACACCTATTCACACCAGAAATGCCTTGTTGAATAGAATTACATTACATTGTGAAGCCATACGAAACGACCCTGGCATGCTATTTCAAGTGCAGAGAGGGTGTATGCGCCGACTAAGAAAATCTATTGAGAGAGACCGGGGTCATATCGAGCAGTTTTTGTAGTGGATTTTGAGTACTTCTATTCAGGAAAATCTCCAGGTAACCTTGTTTTGTTAAAACATATTGACAAATCCCAGTCATTTCAAAGTTTTGCGGTGTGGAATATCGGGGGTAGTCCGTTCCTGACTTTATAGCGAAACAACTGACTCCTGCATGAGGGCTTATCGAAGGAATTCATTCGTTCAGACAATCACCAAAATTATGATGATTTTGAATATGCACTTTGAAAGTTATCAAAGAAAAACATTTTTCATTTTGTAACTTTCGAGGGCCCGTAACTTGGTAACGAAGGCTTTTAGGAACAAAAGTTATATGAAGTACTGGTGATATTTTGACCCCATCTATACATGCCCGAGAGGGAAAGAGGGAATCCAGGGACACCCTGTGTATGCGATATCGTGCAAATTATCGCATAATGTGCTGAATTCACATTGAAATACAGGAATTTATTTTCTGTTGAAGTACAAACTTCTTCCTGATGAAAAAATATATGAAGAAAAATCTACTGCTTAAAATTATCAACTGTCTTCAAGCTCCTTACGGATTCTCCCAAGATTAGAAAGGAGCATTGTTGAAGGCATTGAAAAATATCATTCCTGAAAATAGAAAAAATAATCTGGGAAAATTTGGCCATTTTCGATGCATTAATATCAGATGTAGTTCAATGTCCAGCGTGGCTTTAGCCGGGAGAGTAGTTGTTTTCTATTAGACATTCACAAAAAATAACTTCATTTTAATCGTGGATTTTTCAATTCACAAAAAAATCTTTCTATCAATATTCAATTGAGAATGTTTCCCTTTTCAACATGAATATCCCACAAGAGGTTATCTTGACGATTAAAGATAGTGACTGAAGTTTATCTTTCAGTCGCAGATGATTTCACATCTGATTTTATGAACATCCTGTTTATATTTTCAACAAATCAATCTATCATACCCCATGACAGGTTTTAATGTCAGAAAACACTAATTTCAAAGTGTCTCTCCAAAAGAAATGATTCTAACTTTTTCCATCTTTGCAAAGTGAGATTGCTTCCTGAAAATGTGTTTTCCATTTCTTCCGGTCTTCCTGATGATCGTGGAAGCGTGAAATAGATTATCGTCGAAAAAAATGTATTGAAGACCTAGTGAATGCGATGTCTCTCCTGCGTCAATGTTACGAATGATTTCTGGTGAGTACTCTCTTTTGGAAAACATTCTCCTTTGCCTCCTTCATCTTTATGAGTTCTTAATCAAGACTGAAATAGAAAGTCAAATAACTATCTGAATGAAAATGCAAATTTTCAATTTCAGATTTTTTCTTTTGAGTTAGGGCCTTTTCAGAATATCTATCAGATGTAGTTGTTTTCTGTTAGACATTCACAAAAAATAACTTCATTTTAATCGTGGATTTTTCAATTTACAAAAAAAATCTTCCTATCAATATTCAATTGAGAATGTTACCCTTGTCAACATGAATACCCCACAAGAGGTTATCTTGACGATGGAAGATAGTGACTAAAGTTTATCTTTCAGTCGCAGATGATTCCACATCTGATTTTATGAACATCCTGTTTATATTTTCAACAAATCAATTGTGAATAGTAATTCAAATATTATTCAATGCTTGTTTTCTGAGAAAAAAAAAAGTTAATGAATGAATTTACTCTGAAAATGAGTGAAATAACTCACTACCAAGTCTCTCTCAAAAGATCGTACAAGTAGGAGATTTAAGCCGGTTCTGGGTCTCCCCCACCACTATGACGTCACGTGTGACCTTGAATGGTTGCAGGTGTGCAATGTGGTGTGTGTTTGACCTTGAGATTTGACTTTGAGATTTGTCATTGAGTTTTGACATTGGGTTTGGTCGACTTTGAGATTCGACTTCAGTTTTGACCTTGAGTTTGACCTTGAGATTCATAACATTAAGTTTTGACTTTGAGATTTGACCTTGAGTTTTGATGTTGGGATTGTTTTGGCAACCTCAAGATTTGATCTTGATTTTTGTTTGACCTTGACTAAAGTCGTGACGTAGGCATACATATTCTGTGTGGTCACAACCTTGCACCCTCCAACCCTCCAAGCGAGGAGGGCGTTCATCCTGTGAGAGAGCTAAGAGTGAACTATGAGTATTGATGAGTGTGTTGATGGTCAAGTGCGCAATGACTTTCACACTCCCATCTACTGGAAATGAGGTGGGGATGTTTCTTATAAAATGTGTGGAGTCGTTGATGAGAAATCAGATGTTAGATAATATCATCAGAGTGAATACAGAGTACGAGAAGTTTCTCAATTGAGTGAGTGTATTTTTCATAAGGTGAAATAATCTAATTTTTTCATACAGTTTATTTTAAAATTGGTGGAAGATCATAATTAGTGGTGGATTTTTGAACAA
>JAFIRS010006693.1:0-33452 GCA_018342105.1 Gonioctena quinquepunctata | reverse complement strand
TTCTGGAAATGTGAACGTTTTCGGGATTTATGGTCATTTTTTCGTGAGAATTAAAAGCTGTTCTGGTTGTATATTTCCATATCTACGCGGAAAATTCCAATAAACCAGTAGGTTATTACCATTCCCTAAAGAACAGAATATACAAAGTGAATTCGGTTCATTTCAATAGAATGTCTAATTGAGCGAGAGAGACCAATAATTTCTTACTTTTCTAGCCAGTGAAAAATGACACCAAAATACGCAACAAGATAATATTTGAAGAGGGAAATAATCTCAAAATCGTCCTCACAACATTTATTTACTCCAAATAATCAAGAGAGGGGAACACATGTTTCGGTACCAGACGGAACCATCTTCAGCTAATGTTAAAACATTCTAAAAATATATTGATAGAATAACACTGATACAAAACATTTTTTTTATGTACTTACATGGAGAGGAAAAATTAAAAACTACAATTATATTGTGATACATTAAAATGTTATAAAAGGAAGAGTGAATCAATTACTGATCTAAGACCAATGTAGGGCCGTGGCAGAGCAAGTCAAAACTAGCTGACGGTAAATAATCCATCAGGTTATGTCCACAACTTAGATTGGAAAAATCCTCTCCATAATGTTTTAACATTAGCTGAAGATGGTTCCGTCGGGGTACCGAAACATGTCCCCCCTTTCTTGATTATTTAAAAGTAAATAAATGCTGTAAACGATTTTGAAAATTATCCTTCTCCAACATTCCACTTTGAGATAAAATGGATTTCTACCAAAGATAATATTTGATAAAATTTGAGGTCACATATTTTTTTATTTTTAGTTCAAGTAGGCGGCTCCAATATGGCGAAAAGTTTTGTGGTTATAGCCCGCTTCCAATAAAAATTGGTATGTGGGGGTTTTTGGGGTCGGAGATCATGATTTTTTTGTCATAATCCACGAATTCAAGATGGCGACTCCAAGATGGCAATGAGTTTTGTGATTATAGCACGATTCCATTCAAAAATGGTGTGTGGGGGATTTTGGGGTCGGACGTCATGATATTTTGGTCAAAATTCATTAATTCAAGATGATTTTGATTTTAATATCATAACAGAAGACCAACACGGTTTTGTGCAAAATAAATCGACCACAACTGCAATTCACTCTTATGTTCCTGAAGTTATTAAATGCATTGAGGCGGGCGAGTGCCCTGTTGGGGTATTTTGTAACCTCAGCAGGGCGTTCGATTGGGTGAACTGTCTCGATACGGAATCCGTGGTGTCACTCATGAATGGATAAAAAGTTTTTTGAGTAAACGTAGTAACCATTTCACTATTGGTAACCATCTGTCATCGTGTAGAGAATATTCTGAAGTAGGAGTTCCACAGGGTTCAGTCCTGGGACCTACCTTATTTTTACTCTATATTAACGATATTGTGAAGATTTGTAACGGCTCAATTATTGTTTAGGCTGATGACACATCAGTTATTGTATCAGATAAGGATTAATCATGTATACGTCAGAAATGTAAAATTTCCTTTGATATGGACCACTGGTTTGGAGCTTACTCACTTCATCTGAATACAAAAAAACAAAATCTATTCGCTTTCATAATAGACAAAAAGAAGTTAGTGACATCGATTTAGGTGACTTACAGTCAGTAGATGAGACCGCTCGATTTCTTGGTTTATATATAGACTAACATATTTCCTGGGGAGAACACTGTTAAATTTTAATCAATAAATTGAATTCTGTTTCCTACCAATTACGTAATTTGAGAACAGTTCTGTCTAATGATCAGTTGCTGATGCTCTACTACGCTCAAGTAGACTCCAGATTTCGATATGCATCTGCCTTTGGGGAAGGTCTTCAGGAGCAAATGATGTATTTGTTGTGCGAAAGAGAATACTCCGAGTAATGTTTAGCTTACCTCCTCGACAGAGTTGTGTTGATGTATTCAAAACTTGTAAAATTTTGACGCCACCATCACTCTTTATCTTTGAAGTTTGTGTTTATGTATTCAGTCACTATAAAAGCTTTTCAACCAGATCTAGCAATCATAAACATGACACAAGAATAAAAAAATCAGCTGAATATACCTTTTTCTAGGGTTCAAATATCTAAAATTACCATACCATGTAAGAAATAGTCAAATCTTAACAAGTTTTGAAAAATGTCTTGAAAAATTTTTAATTGAAAGATGTTTCTTGACATGTTTTTTGGGTAACCTTCCACAGTCTGAAAATGAAAATATAATCAGGAAAATCTATACAAGTGTAGAAAGGGCAAACTGATTAGTTCACCCCGATAAGTTATTGCGTTCACCAAATTATATTTCCTATGGAAAAATGATTCAATTTGTCAATAACTTGCCGTTTTCTGAATTTGCCTATCAAAAAATTTTTTTTAAAAATCCAAAAGATACTTCTCTATATAGTTTTTGCTTGACGTTTCGGGGACTATATCTGCCCCCGTTCTCAAAATCTTCTAAATCTCCTTTAATTTTTTTTATAATTTGGATTTTTGCTCGCAGAGTCTTTCAAAAGATACTTCCTATATAGTTTTTGCTTGACGTTTCGGGGACTATATCTGCCCCTCATTTGATATATGGGGTGTTGTTCGGATCAGTTTATTAGCATTCTACCATATCTCACTTCCTCTCTGAGTAGAGGTAACCATGTATGATCCATTTCAACAGAATTTGTTGAAAAGCAGTTGTTATTGGAAAGAAGAATACAGGCCGTTTCTTTCAATTTTCTCCTCTCTTGATGTGGTTCTTTCATCAAGATTTTTGTCCTATTCCATTCAATCGTATGATCGCCATTGGATGTGAGGATATGTTCTGCAATTTTTGATCCAGTTATTTGTCGATTTCTGATGTAACTCTGATGTTCACTTTGGCGCACTTCCAATGGTCTTGACGTTTCACCTATATAACTATCACCACAAGAACAAGGTATGTTGTGAACACAATGTTTGGTACTTTCTTCTGCGTTTTTTGGTTTTGTTTGTGTATAATAGATCTCAGTGTATTTGTTATTCTAAATGATGTTCTCACATCATACCTATGTCCAATTCGTTTGATTTTTTCAGATAATCCGGGGACATAAGGTATTATGTTGGTTGTGAAATGTGTAGGTGGTGGGAGTACTCCTGTTGGTTGTGTTAATTGGTTGTTTGATGGGTTTTTGTTTTCAATGTCAGTGATTGTTTTTTCCACAAACTGATCTGGATATGCATTTTCCTTGAGAACAGATTTTATGAGGTTTATTTCTTCCTGTAGATTCTGGTTGGAATTGCAAACCGTTTGGGCTCGATTATAGAGACATTTAACTATGCCTTTTTTCACACTGGCATGATGGTTTGAGTAATAGTGTAGATATCGATTGGTATGCGTCTTCTTTCTGTGTACAGATGTTCCGATTCGGGATGATGATTTTTGGATCATGACATCTGAAAACGGAAGTTGGTTGTATTGTTCTGATTCTTATGTGAATTGGATCGTCGGTTCTTGACCGTTTATATGATCCAAGAAAGTGTTTAATTCTTCTTCACTTCGATTCCAGATAGCGAAAACATCATCCACGTATCTCCACCATATTTTTGGACCATTGGTCAATCTCAAACTTTTTTGGCAGATCTCAATTGACATCCGTCAGTTGAAAAAGCAAAAAAGACTCTGCGAGCAAAAATCCAAATTATAAAACAATTAAAGGAGATTTAGAAGATTTTGAGAACGGGGGCAGATATAGTCCCCGAAACGTCGAGCAAAAACTATAAAGAGAAGTATCTTTTGAATTTTTTAAAAAAAAAATTTTATAGGCAAATTCAGAAAACGGCAAGTTATTGACAAATTGAATCATTTTTCCATAAGAAATATAATTTGGTGAACGCGATAACTTATCGGGGTGAACTAATCAGTTTGCCCTTTCTACACTTCTATAGATTTTCCTGATTATATTTTCATTTTCAGACTGTGGAAGGTTACCCAAAAAACATGTCAAGAAACGTTGTTCCTCCACAAAAACCACATTCATTCAATACTTGAAAGATGTTATTATAAAGTCGATCAGGCAGGATAAGTATCTGTCAATCCACTGTGATTTTGTCTGTATACATGTTACAATGTTACAATTAACTGAATGTTATCATGTACTGTTTACTGTTTACTTTTACTTTAGATGAACCACTAACTCCTATACAATAGTTGTATTGTCCTTCTGGAGAATAAAATTATTATTATTATTATTATTATTATTATTAGTGCTTCGTGTTTTGTGATTATGGCCCGATTCTAGTCAAAATTGGTATGTGAAGGTTTTTGGGGACAGAGATTTTTGTCAAAATTCATGAATTTAAGATGGCGGCTCCAATATCGCGACAATTTTTGGTGGTTATAGCTCGATTTCAATGAAACAATGTGGGGGTTTCTGGGGTCGGAGTTATTTTTTTTTGTCAAAATCCACGAATTCAAGATGGTGACGAGTTTTGTGATTATAGCCCGATTCCATTCAAAATTGGTGTGTGGGGGTTTCGGGGTCGGACATCATGATGTTTTTGTTAAAATTCATGAATTTAAAATGGTGGCCCCAAAATGGCGACGTGGTTTTTTATAATAATAATAATAAATGTATTCAATAAGTAAGTTTATTGAAAAAGACTATATTCAGTGCCAGAAACCAACCAAAGATTGGATTGTGACCCTGTTCATCCACATTATGGCACGATTCCATTAAAAATTGGTATTTGGGTTTTTTGGAGTCAGAGATTATCAATTTTTGTCAGAATTCCACAGGATGACGGATTTCATAAACGACTAAAGAGAATTGGATACAAATTATTGAAAAAAAAACTAAGACAAGCTTTTATACAAATGCACTAAAACGGAAAAAATAATGTCTTTAATTGTTTGACCTAGATTATTCTGGGAGTGGCAAATTCAAAAGTTTGCCGCGGAAAGATAACCTAATGAATTTGATACATGAACATCCGTTGATAAAACATTTCTTGTATTGGTATCGATTTGTAGATGACTTCAAGTTCGTTTCATTGGTACCAAGAGACAACATGAATATATCAACAAAATTCAAAATAACATAAAATTCACTATCGAAATAGAATCAGAAAAATGATTCATATTAGTAAATTTTCCCCTTTCAGAAGATAATTTCAACTTGACATTATAATAGTATATTATGCAACGATCATGTATTAATAACCATTACGTGAGAGTTACATACGCTATTTTTCTACACCCGTTAAATAATGAAGAACTATAAATATTATATTTATATTTGTATTGAACACAATAACAGTAATTACTCGCATTTCTATAAAAAAATCTACAAAATTGTAATTAATGGTATTACCTCGGGTATCACCATGGATATGGAAAAACTATGAACATTCTATTTATATTTATATTGAACATAATAATTGTAATTAATCTGATTCCTTAAAAATATTAAGATTATTTATTGTGCAGTTTGAAAAGTTTATTCCAGGTTCTGGAAGTGGAAGGAATATTTAAAAAAAAATCAGTATTGCTAGTCTCAATAGAGTTCAATATTGTATTGGAAATGCTGATTTTATTCTGAACCGAATTTTCAATGTAGCCTTCCGCCACTGAATTGGATTTCCAGCCACCATGACGTTTTAATGCAGTAATATCACCCCCGGCATCAACTAATACAGATGCAGATGTCCTTCGAAAACAATGCCCTGTATATAAATTCGGATCAGGCAGATTTAAATATGTTGCTATTTGCTTCCCTAAATTACCAAATCTATTAATACCAATGTTTTGAATTTTGCATTTTCCATTAAAATAATTAACGAAAAAAGAAGGGGTGGGGCAAATTTTCGGCCGTAGATTCATATATTTTAACTAATTTCGTAGTATTTGCCGGTAATTGCAAATGTTCGTTGTACTATTGTTTTAGTTTCTACCACATTAACAATTAAGATTCCATTCATATCGTTGACATTTCCACATTTTAGGTCATGTAGTTCATGCCTTCGACAAGCTCCCATTATTCCAAAAATCATTGCTACCTAAAACAAAAAGATAAATTAAAAAAATACAACAATGAGAAATGAAGAAAAGAAAAAAAAAAGAAAAAATGAAATAAAAAGCAGGGTGACCTAGGCTAGCTTTGAACCCGCGTCTCATACTGTAGTCTATAGTTCCAATCTAGGGCCTTAGCCCGCTTCGCCACGAGTTTACTTATCAAGTTTTCTCGACATTAATGAAATATATCATGCATGCGTCGAATGGAAAATGTAATCATGACAAAATTTTAAAAACTTAGAGCGTTTTCACACACACCGGCAAAACCGGTGCCGGTGCCGTGCCGGTGCTGGTACCGGTTCCGGACCGGACAACAGCGTATTTCACACAGCCCGGCATATCGGTGCCGTTATCTGTGTTAGTATACGTTGAACAGTGCAGGAATAAAGATGTGTGCTGTTACTGCTGTCAACAGACGTTATCTTCTAGGGTTATTGTATCTTAGGAGAAAATTCCGAAAAATCAAATATAAAAGACAACACTGGGTACATCCCCTGTTGACTGTGAGATGCTTAGAAGGTTTCTTTTACATGCTCTATGACAAACTAAGGGAGGATAACTTCAAATTCTTCAATTACTTCAGAATGAGTACAGATACATTTGATTTTCTGGTGGAAAGGCTAGACAATATAATTAAGCATCAGGATACTCCAATGAGAGCATGTATTCCTCCGAAGGAAATGATTGCAGTAACAAGTAGGTAAGTAAATACTAAAATAATACAGTAATAATTCTATGAACATTTATTTTCTACAAAAGTCAAATATTTACAGAGAAAAGTAATCAAATCCAATCAAATCGCAGCAACTGACAAATCAGAGACCGATCCGTCTTCCGATTGTCGAGATCCCCGCCGGCTGCATAAATCAGAATCGGCGGCCGTACCGGCAAATAGGTCGGACCGGGCTATGTGTGAAAATTATGATTTGATTACATTGCATTCGGTGCCGGCACCGTCACCGGCACCGGTTTTGCCGGCGTGTGTGAAAACGCTCTTACTCTTATAAATAGAAAAGGTGCTTCGTCGATAAACGTTTTTATTTGTTCAGGTGAAAATATTTTTGATTTTTTTCCAACATATCATTTGGACTTCTGCTTTAATAAAGCTTGTAGCTTCTTATATTTAGAAATGTCTATATTATGGTTGATATTTACCAACGATTTTATTATTGAATAATGTGTCCATGTACTAGATGATTCCATAGTTTCCATCAATTCTTGAATATACGGAGAATGTCGAAATATTATTTGTATTTCTCCAGTCCATAAACCGTTGATATAGTTTTTCGTACACTTTCTTAGATTTTTGGGGTAAAATATTTTGTACTGCTTCCTCCGATATGTGTGGAGGAGTCGATTGTAATTCTTCTATATCGCTGATATCAGACATTTTGATAATATAATTATCGAAGTTCAGCTAAATTCTACGATACCTACTGATTTTGACAAATAAAACAATTAGATAGGAATCTAGGACAAACGTCAAATGCACAGCATGCGCTTGATTGAAAAATTATGGCTTTCTATTGATTAAAAATTTGTAACGTTATGAAAAATCTGTATCATAATTATGAAACGGATTATGGGCATATAAGTGTATTATTATAGTACGGGTGTGGAAAAAACAAATTGCATTTGACAATGAATATAAAGTTGACCTGATTGATAGTATTCTTTCCAAAAAACCCTTACATATTGTGGATAGACTACGAAAAAAATGGCTTCATTTCTCAATAAACGAGATCTGAAGATTGTGTTGTAAAAAATAATACGTTGGGTAGATTCGTCAAAAATAAAAAAAGACAAAATTTCGAACTCTGAAAAATCGGGAGTATATTGATTGAATTGTGGAACTTGTCCTAAGGTATATATTGGTCGAACTTGTAGAACATTTAAAGATAGGATCCATAAACATCATATAATTTATGAAAAAAGGAAAATAAATGTATAAATTGGGTTGGAAACATTAGAAATTTCAAAAAATGGCTTCGATAAACACTCTGCAGTAACTTTTTCGCGCAAAGAAAACTGGGTTTTTCCACTTTGCCAATACACCATTTTTTCTTTTTCGTCACAATTGCCAATTTGGAACCCTAAAAAATAGTTTACCGAACTTTTGTTAAATCTTTGAAAATGTATGAAATATCATTCGAAAATCACATGAAAATAGCAAGCAAAATACATTTACTTCTACTGTTCAATCTTCGGTGAAGCGGAATCAACAAATAATAATTATTCAAATCAATCTAAGCAAGTATTCTGACTTTGTGTTTAATATTGATCTCCAAACTTTCCAGAAGGTCGAGTTTACAACCTTTCTTTTTTATATATAATATTGCAAACTCGTAAACAAAATCTACCTGCTATTATGCACCCATGTGGCCCATTAAATAATAAATTATTAGTATTAAACACTTTCATTGGTTGTACAAATTTAAAGCAGATTTGCTTAAGCCCGAAATTTTATGTGGATGGTACTCATTTTTCTTGCAATTGTTCAACATACGTGGCTGCCTCTGCCCAGACACACATCATAGCACTGTTCTACTAATAGATTATATTATCTATACCCCAAACCCGATAACGTATAATCTGTGGTGGTTTACGGTAATTTATGCTATAAGCGGTCAGCTTTGACTGGTTTTTATGCGGAAATAGTTTTCACTCAATTTGGTCTACTATATACGGGGAATCATATTTATTTATTGTAATATACTGATTACTTATTTATATTAGTGAAAGAATAGATGCAAAATAAATGTATATTTTTGTGGTTTTTGACAGTTACATGACATTATTTATTTATCTTCATAACAACATGCCTTTTTTATCTCTTAACTAAGACTAACTAACTAGATGCATGAACAAAATATTAGTAATAGGTGATACTATACTACATTTATGTTTCCAGTTTCCTTCATAATTCAACATCATAATATGTACGATTTTGAGCAAACCCTATATTTTGAGTCAAAGGTGCATTTATTCAACTGAGAATGGATATACCAAATATTTTATATTTTATGACATTAGTGTCGGTACTTATCTCGATAGATGTAATTTCTGATAATGATACATTCACCTGAAGAAGCTATGGGTTAGCGTAACATGTTGTGAATGTAAATAAAAAATATGTGGAAATCTAATCGTGTGCGTTATGATTTAAAAATGATATGTATGATTATGACAATCACGGACATTTTCTAATTAAAAAAATCTTTGATAACAGAAAGCGTTTGGACGCCGTGAAAACTTTATCATACACACCGATTGACAAGACTCTCTCTTAACTGCTACAGGTTTTTATCAAATCCTCTGAGGTTAGATGAGGTAACTAAGACTCTGTAAAACGAATACCTACTGAATAATGTTAATCAGCAGTGAGAAGTGTGATTATTATATTCGATTAAAATGTATTTCGTGTCACTCGACCCTATGAAAATCAAATTTATGGCCCATCGTTCGATAGATATTTATTTTTAAGAACCCATCAGAAAAATGGGCTTTTGAGTCTATATCGAGGGAAAAGGTATAGCATATTGGGGGAAAGCTCCAACATATTCAGAATTGCATATTGGGCTGCCATGTTCACAATCCAAACGGGTATTTGGCGAAGTATTATTTATCAGCAATAAAAATTTGCATTGTAAGTGTTTTTAGAAGGAGCTGAGGGTGAGGTCTAATTCGTTTCTCCATTATGCTCATGTTCGCCACATATGGGGCCTATTTCATAAAGCTATACGGAAGTGGTGGTTACTGGATGAGAGGAGCAGTACTGTTGATATCAATACAGATTATTCGAGAAAAAATGTACTTAGGAATTAAAATAATCTTCAAAATTGCTTGGCATTATGGCCAAACTTGACCTTTATTCCTATACAATCTGAGATTTTGGCCGTTATGCCTATATGTATGTATTTCATACTTGATATTGTTTCGTAACTGCGGTTCGTTTATTGGAATACTAATTTCATTTCACTTCAAACGCAATACAATAATACACTGACAATTCAATATTCGATCGCACTGTAGTAAATCAAAATTCACTTTGACTTCACTAATATGAATTGCTTTGTGTTTCCACACAACAATATTCAAAAATTGCCGCTTCCGTAATTCGCATGACTTATATATCCTCGTTCTTGCCTTCTCGACTCTTCGAGCGGCTCTCGAAACATCGGGACGATTCGATGACGTCATCGGAATTCCCAGACGGTTGTTAAAAAAATCGTTTTCCTTTTTGTTTTCTCAGAATGAGTGCCTTAGTCAGTCTATGTATTTTTATTCGATACGACGTTTCGACATTGTTTATGTCATCTTCGGGTAATTTTTTTAAAATAATGTAAAACATGTAAAGTTCAAAACATAATACGTTACATAACATCAAACAAATACGATTAAATTCAAAGAGACGTTCAAAACTCACAATATAATTTAACAGTTATTCTTTCATTATTTCGTGTTCATGTTTCACGATTGGAATGAACGTTGTTGAATGTCTCAGATTGCTGGTATCGCGTTACTTTTATCTGTTATCGTTTTTTTACTTCTTTTAAAATACATTGGAGTGTTCGACATATTCAGTTATAGTATGTGGGCTCTATTATTATTAATGCAAGACTTTTCCGTGTAAAGATCAGTTTATTTTTACTTTTATAATTTTTGTTGTGGAGTGAGTTTTTAAAATAAGTAATTGTAGATTTGATTGAGGTTTTTGTGTAGTTTCTATTGTTAATACTGTATCTTTCTTTATGTGAATTATTTCGAGGAAATTTCTAACTTTTGGATTTTTTCTTTTGTCAAAATTTCAACCGTGTCAAAATCGAATTTATGTGTTTTTTTTTCTTGTTTAGACAATGCTGTGATGTCTGTTTTTGAGTATATGTTAGCTTGAATTCTTCTCTGTAGGTATTGTTTGTATTGACCTATATATGTACTTTCGCATTGCTAAAAATAGGGCACAGTTGAATTCCTGTTATATGCAATTTGGGTTATCCGTATATTTTTGGTGGTTGTGCGTTGTGAATATTCAATTTGTTTTTTGTTTCTTGATTTATCATTTTTGATGTGAACCAATTATTTACTAAGTTATTCACTTTTGGTTGGAGTTATTCTGTAGTGTTGAATCTCTCTTTTTTGTAGGTGGTCTCATCATTTAGCATACTTTCTAGTTTTTGTTGGTTTTCACATTTTTTCATGATCACTGTTTTATTAATTTTATCTGCTCTCAGTATGAGTAAGTTAGAATTTTCCCTCAGAAATATTTTTGTTTTTCTCAATAGTTCATAGTAAATATTCTTTGATTTTTTTTTTTGTTTTACAAATTGATTTTTAAAGTTTGTAATTATATTATTTATTTTATGTCTCATTTCTCTTTAATTTTCATTTGTTTGAGAGGAGATTCCTGCCATCAAATTGGCAATTATTGATTCCGTAGGAATGTTTTTGGTGTCATGGTTGAAATTTTGACCAAGACTAAAAGTATATAATATATCATAGGGTATATTTTTTTCTGTTAAATTTTCTATCCAATGTTTATTTAAATCCAGATTTTGATATAATAGATATATTTTTTGAGGTTTTCAATCTTTTTTCTTTGTTTTTCCTTCAGTGATGGGAAATATCGTTCATTGAGATGTTGCTTATCTAAAAATTCATTCAATATATAGGTACTAATGTTTTGTGATAGTTTATATTTTCAATGCTTTTATTTGAGTTCGAAGATTTGGATGAGTTTTATATAAAAAAAATCAAGTATGTTGGTATTTCCGTTGAAATTATTTATGTTTGAAATTAAGTTTATTTTTTATTTCAAAAAAATTCGCTGTTAAGTTCTGATCTTTACATCTTACCAAGAAAATTCTTCTAATTTTCTCCGTTGTAATTTTTCTGTTTATGTTTGTGTAATTTAGACAATACACCTTATCTTTCTATAGCGAAACACGTGTCGTGGTTTTGTTAACCCAATTTATTGCACATAATTGAGTGAAGTGAGTTCTGTTTGCTCATACTGTAACTACTCTGAGTATAAAAAACCGCAGCATTGTACAGGAACAAAATATTCAAATTTTTTCCCACAAGACATCAAGGAAGAAAAAGACTCAAAAGTTACCTCCCAACAAGTTGTTTTTATTTAATCAAAGAGCATGGAAAATTTTTTTTGATGAAACAATTTTTTATATCTTTACTTGTCAAATTGACGTGTAACATATATTTTTTGTATAAAAAATTATGAATAAAAATCTTGAAGCTTGACCAGAGTGATAGAGTTGGAAATTCTAAACGACACTTATTTATTTCTTGTTATTGCCGGGCGTTTTTATGATTTGATATATAAAGTAACAACCTTAATAAACATTTCTTCATCATAGTCAAACACAAAATTCTGATTTGTTTAGTGATTGTAGAAAACATAGTTTTTGTCTCTATAATATGACAATATGGCAACGCATGAAAACATACATCGATGAGATTCAATTGTACATGAGTCTTATGGCGGAATACATTCAACTCCATGAACCCTCTCGAAAACGCTTTTCACAGTAACAGACCAAGAGGTTCATGCATTGTAAATTCTGGTGAGATCGAGAAAGGGGACTGCTTTAAAATAATGACTATTCTATGCATCGAGTTTCCCACAATGCCTTTCTGACGAGAAAATATCGCGGAGCACTTGATATCACTATATCAGTTTCCTTTAACTTTTCCGTCCTTTATGCAATCACAGTGGCTTTGCATTCAAACGCGGGAGCTTTTATTCTCATTCTCACCGATCTCTCACGCCCTATTGTGATAGCGTATTGATTTATGTTTGCGGTCTTTGTGGTTTCGATATTTCGAAGATGGAATTCGATTCGGGTGAAGGATGTGATTTGGTGTTAAGGTAATGTTGGCGTTCAATTCCCTTCTGTTCTATTGGTTGGCGAGCTATAAGAGAAAATCGGAATATCAAATTGAAAAATATGAAGTTTCCTTCATATGAGAGAAAAAATATAGAAAAAATAAATTTGCTATTTGTATAACAAGCATAAAGACCCAAAAACCAAAAATTAAAAAAAAACTATATTTTAGCGTTTATCAAGTATGTGGAATAATATCTAGTTGTATATTTCATTTTCTAGAAATTACAAAAATTAGGAATATTAAAACATTTTTTTCAATATGATGTAGATTTGTTATCATTATGCAACATGATAATTTTCAATAATCAATAAACTAAAAATAAAATAATTAATAAAGAACCTTTATGCACGACCCGGCGTTAAGTAGCACTTTAGCGCCCGGATTTGCGGGCGTAAAGTAGCACTTTAGCAATCTTCAGCTTATTTGCAACTGAATTTTGACTATAACCTTCCGCAACAGTCGTCGACTTCCACCCAGCATGTCTTTTAATGTTGATTATATCCTCGCCTGCATCTGATAACATAGTTGCTGAAGAACGTCTGAAGCAGTGACCAGTATATTCTTTCGCATTAGAAATACCTAGGTAAGTGGCTATTCTGAATGGTATTTGACCGAATGTATTTTTTCCGATAACCTGTCTCGTACACTTGCCATTTTTATAATATAAAAAAACCGCTTGATCATTCTGATCTCGCAAGGAAGAATATTTTCTGTAAATATCCAAATAACTTGGCGATTTCTGTTCTTTATCGATTACAGTAAATACTCGATCTATCTTCGTTTTGGTTTCTCGTATAGTTATGAGTAAAAATGTCTCGAAATCTTGAATGTCGTCCACTGTGATATTTGCCAATTCTTCGCGACGACATGCTCCACAAATACCAAAAATCGGTGCTACCTACAATAAATTCTCAGATTAACCTACTGAACATTGAGAAAACATGAAATCAGAACTTTCTTTCATCATAAGATACAAATCGTCTGGTGCTTCCCTCAAAAATAACTCGATTTCTTCTCTGCTTAGAATCTTCGATTTCTTTGGTTTATAACCATCGAATTTTCGTTTCAAAAAAGGTATCAATCTTGCGTATCTACTGATATCTATATTATCATGTACATTTAAAGTAGCTTTCAGCATGGAATAATATGACCACATGGTAGAGGGCTTACAATATTTAGATTTTTCCAGGAAATAGGCAAGAAGTACAGTCTCTGTGTATTTCTTATTTTTTACATTTTTCCCCTTGCACCACCTCACGAATTCTTCATACACCTTGTCGTATATTTTCTTGGATTTACTTGGCAATAAACTCAATTTCGCATCCTCAGCTGCTTTACTTATTTCTGGTGGAGTACAATTCACACTTTCTTCGTCGCTTGAATCCATTTCAAAATCAGTAATAAATTATCTGTGATCACAAAAATTGACAGCAAATATGGCTACTAGCCTATATAATCTTATTTCGAAAAATTGACTGAGTTGCCATGGTGAAATTCATTCCATCACTTCTTGATTTATTCTGTTCCCGATATGATATGAATATACATCCTCACGGCAGCCTTGATGTATTTTTATCATGTTCTAGATATAAAGAGGTATCTATCTACATGACATCAAATATACCGGTCGTGCATAAAAGTTTGTATGTATTTCGGGCGTAATTTGCTTTTATGGACCTAGGCGTGTTAATAGCCCTTGCTATCGCTCGGGCTATTACTTACACGCTGCGGTCCATAAAAGCCTATTTTACGCCCTTGATACATAAATAACTATTTTAAAGACAAGCTTTTATTCAAATGTGCTAAAAAGCTTTGTATGAGTGACGTGGGTTATTCCTTGAATTATAGATTCAAGAGCTTGTCGCAAAAAGTTTTCAGCTCGAATACAAAAGCGACAAGCTTTTGAACCTGAAACTCACGAAATAACCTACGTCACACATCTAAAGCAATTATTTTCTACTTTTTAGCGCATTTGAATGAAAGGCTGTCTTCAAAATAGTTATTTAATCAACTATTGTATTAATGGTGGTGATTAATGATCGAGATATTTTGATGTTCGAGTTGATTACAATTTTTTTCCGTCGACCTCGTTCCTGGGGCCAACGTGAAATTTTCGATAAGCATTTCCTTCAACGTGGGGGAAACTTACAATATTTTTATTTGAATAACATGAATTTGACAGCGCAAAGGTAATATGATTTGACATTTGAATAATATTCGAATTCGTGCATGTTCAGTTGCCTATACCACAATGATTCATTAATGGAGAAATCGATCATTTACAGGATACTAATAGTCGATTTCGGTGTATGTTTGGTTGCATATATCACAATCATGCATTAAAAGATAAATTGAATGTTAATTGGGGTCATTAACGATCGATTTCGTGTGGATTAAACATACTCGTTAATACGAGGGTGCCGAAAAAGGTATTTTATTAATTATTTATTTCATGCTTTTTAGTAAGTACGCCTTAATCTATGCATTTCTGTTGAAGCATCGTTATTATGAGGCCTTTTTCGTGTAAATTCTGAGCTATCTAGTTCTTCAATGAGGAGAACATCTGAAGAATAACTCGTCCGCTATCCTAGAGCTGCCATCTTCAATTTATGAATTTTGACAAAAAATCAATAATCTTCGACGAATTTTCGACCCAAAAAACCCCGACATACTAATTTTGAATAGAAACAGTCCATAATCTCAAAACTCGTTCGTCATCTTGAATTTAACAATTTTTAATTGAATCGGACCATAAACACAAATATCGTCCGCCATCTTGTCAGTAAATCAAATCTTGGCGAATAAAAACTTCCTATCATCATTCTCAATTTTGATCGTGGATTTTTCAATTGAAAAAAAATCTTTGTATTCAATGTTCATCTGAGGATGTTTCTCTTTTCAACATGAATACCCCAAGAGGATATCTTGAACGATGGAAGATAGTGACTAGAAATTATCTTTGAGTCGCAGATGATTCCTCATCAGATTTTAGGAATACCCTATTCATATTTTCAGACAAATCAATCTTCCTATCATCAGCCTCTCTAATAAAAGTTTCAGAGTTTTCTCTTGTGAGCATTATAGATGTTTTGGCGTGATAACTCTCAGATCTTTGCTTAAAAAATGCTACTCATGTAGTATATTGTGGCAACCTTATATTTGAATAATGTTTTATTACTTGTTTATATGTGATCACTGAATAGTTCATGATGTTTTAGGTTGATGTCAGATTTGACAGTGATATCAATAAAGAAGTTGTTAAAGTTCACGAAACGAAAGTAATAGTTTTTGTATAATCCAAAGATCAATCTACATCTGGTGACCCCTACTAAAGAACATTACAATGGATATTCTCATACATAATCTAAAAAGAGGCCAACTCTTGGGCATTCTGCAACATTTCAACTTGAATACTGGAGGAACCGTACCTGACCTGCTACTCAGTTTGGAGGCATTTCTTAAAGAGAAATATCCTGGTCTCAAGAATACCAGCGATTTCGATTTCTCAAATGTGCTCGAAGAAATTGATAAGGAAGTTAGTGATGAAAACAAAGGACTCGAACAAAATCTAGAATTTATTTCGAACAAAGTAAAAAATTTAGAGTTTTTATGCATTCACTTATCTGAAAAATTGGAAGAACACCATGCAAGGTTTGAACAAATAGAAAACTCACTGGAAGAACTAAAAAAGGTGACGAATATGACAAATGAGCACAACATACAAGACAACTCAGGTACCTCTTCTATAACGGTTCAAAAATATTCAATTCTACAAAAAAAACAGAATATGGATTTAGAAACTCAACACAATCGAGTTAAATACATCTGTTTACCTTCATTCTAGAGAAATGAACCCGAGTTTTGGTTCAATGCTGTGTAGACAATATTTGACATCAATGGAATTACTTTTGATAAAATTAAGTTTGGAAAAGTTATTTCAATGTTAGATTGTTCTTTGGCAAAAGAAAATTCCAACTTATTTCAACTTCAAGAAGATCCAAATGCATATGAAGTATTGAAATCCCAACTAATAAAGATGTTTCAAATATCTATAGAAGAAAAAACGACAAAATTATTCGCTGAATGTGAATTGGGTGACAAAAAACCAAGCCAACTGTACAGACAAATGACAGATTTAGCATCAGGTCAAATGACAAATTTATAATTCTGGCTTGGTTAAAAAAACTACCATCAGCAACTGAACAAGTGATTAGAGCATTTCACGACAAATTATCTGATGATGAGCTCATCAATATGACAGATGGCATGCAGAGAGTTTCTTATAGCAATGATCATGATATCCTCGCAGAATATCCAGATCTGACTAGAGTTTCAATGAATTTTTATAAAAATTCTACGAATGTTTTTCATCAAATTATTACCACCGGACCTCCAATACATTGCAAAGTAAGAAGACTACACCCAGAGAAATTAGCTGCAGCCAAAAAAGAATTTGGATATCTATTAGAGCCAGCCCCCTACATATGGTTAAGAAATCCAACGGTGAGTGGCGACCATGTGGAGACTATCGAATGTTGAATGCGAAAACAGTTCCTGATCGATATCCTTTGCCGAATATCGAGGATTTCGCAGCTCACCTGGATAAAAAAAAAGTTTTTTCGAAAATTGATCTTGTTAAGGCTTTTCATCAAATTCCAGTAGCACCAATGGATATCGAAAAGACGGCTATAATTACACCGTTTGGTCTATTCGAATACTTGACTATGCCTTTTGGATTGAGAAATTCAGCACAGACTTGTCAGAGATTTGTTCATTAAATAACTCGAGATTTAGAATTCTGTTTTCCATACATCGACGACTTTCTTGTTGCTTCTGAAAACGAAATTGAACATAAACTTTATCTGAGGCAACTTTTTGGAAGATTTTAAGAATATGGCGTAGTCATCAATCCAGATAAAAGTGAATTCGGTAAAGGAAGCATCAAATTCCTAGGTTTTCTGGTAAACGAACATGGAATTAGACCGACAAATAAAAAAATCCAAGCTATCTCAGATTATACAAAACCACAGGATTTGAAATCTTTGAGAAAATTCCTTGGAATGATAAATTTTTATCGAACTACGATTCCAAGCGCAGCCCGAATTCCCCTGAACGAGTTTCAAAAAGGAAACCACAAGAAGAATGAACAACTCGAATGGAATACTGAACGAGAGGAAGCTTTTATCAAGATAAAGGAAGCTCTGTCCAATGCAACTTTATTAGCACATCCTTCTTCATCCAGTAAATTATGTATCATGGTTGATGCATCTGATTCTTCCATTGGAGCAGCAATTCACCAACTAAAAAAAACCTCCTGGGAACCCTTAGGTTTCTTCTCTAGAAATCTGTCGAATGCGCAGAAAAAGTATAGCACTTATGATCGTGAGTTACTTGCTATCTATGAATCAATAAAATACTTCCGTTACATGTTGTAAGGCACCGATTTCACTATTTTCACAGACCATAAACCACTAACTTATGCTTTCAATAAAAATATGGATTCATCACCCCCAAGACAGGCCAGATATTTGGAATATATTGGCCAGTTTTCAAGAAACGATAGACTTCAAAGAATGGCAAAGAAATCAAACAGAAGATGAAGAATTACAACAGTTGATAACCAGTGGAGACACTGCACTGAACTTGGAAACAATCGAAATTCCACAATCTAATACAGAGATTATATGTGATGTGACAGGTAACAGAATCCGACCATATATCCCGATAAATATGAGAAGACCCATATTCAACAAATTACATGATATGTCGCACCCTGGAGTTGAAGCTACCGTGAAACTCATAAAAAATAAATACGTATGGCCGAGAATTGAAAAGGATATCCGCTATTGGTCACAATGCTGCCTACAATGTCAGAAATCCAAAATTAACAAGCACACCAGGAGTCCCAATGGGCAATTCCAGATTTCTGAAAATAGATTCGACCACGTGAATATAAATATTATTGGTCCTCTTCCTCCATCGAATGGTTTTACATATTGCCTTACATGTATTGATCGTTTTTCAAGATGGACAGAAGCTTTTCCACTTCATGACATTACTGCAGAAACGGTAGCCAAAGAGTTTTATAATGGATGGATAACAAGGTTTGGAATACCTTCACGAGTAACTACGGACCAAGGACGACAGTTTGAATCCACACTATTTCGAGAATTCAGTAAACTATTAGGTTTTGAACATATAAGAACAACTGCATATCATCCATGTTCAAATGGGATGATCGAAAGATTTCATCGAACTCTGAAAACTGCTCTGAAATGGCACAACAACGAGAAATGGACCGTAATATTACCAACTGTTTTACTCGGAATACGGGTCATGCCAAGAGACGATTTGGAAGCTTCTAGTACAGAACTGTTGTATGGTTCCACATTGAGGATTCCAGGGGAAATGATTGTCCAAAATCCTGATAGAAAAATCATGGGTACTCAAAAATTTTTGGAAGACCTACGTACTGCAATGGAAGAATTTAGACCGAAACAAGGAACTAACCATAACAATTCCAGGAAGGCATACGTATCCAAGGATTTGAAAAATGCAACATAGGTTTTTTTGAGAACCGATGCCGTTAAAAAACCCTTACAACAACCCTACTCTGGACCTTACCAAGTATTGAACAGAACAGAAAAATATTTTAAAATATCAATTAGTGGCAAGGAAAAGAAGGTATCAATCGATAGACTCAAACCAGCATTCATGGAAAACAATGTCGAAGATATCTCTACAACTCCATCTATGGAATTAACTAACACTTACAAAACACGTTCGGGAAGAATAGTGAAGTTCCGTATTTAAAATATATGTGTATATATAATATTCTGATATCGTTGACACTGAGGGGGGAGTACTGTGGCAACCTTATATTTGAATAATGTTTTATTACTTGTTTATATGTGATCACTGAATAGTTCATGATGTTTTAGGTTGATGTCAGATTTGACAGTGATATCAATAAAGAAGTTGTTAAAGTTCACGAAACGAAAGTAATAGTTTTTGTATAATCCAAAGATCAATCTACAATATTTTGGACTGTCGATGTTTTTTTTATTTTTGCCTTCAACGAGGAGTAGGTATTCTATATTGTAGAGGATAAACTGTTTTCCATTCTTTCGAAGTACGCTAGCAGAACCTTTTCAAAAACATAGTTCACTGCTTCTTCAACTGCTTCTTGATAATTGGATTCATACAAGCAGTACAAAATGAAACCGCATATATCTTACTTGACCGGTCTTCCCCAGTGGTCAAGTAATGTAATCGTGCGAAAAAGAAATCGAGATATCGACGGAAATATCCGTTTGGTCTGTCCGTCCGTCCGTCCGTCCGTCCTGCTGTCTGTCTGTTTGTCTCTCTGTATTCTTCCTCGATCACTGACGAACGGTTCAACCTATTGAGCTGAAATTTGATATTAAAACACAGTTTCTGCCCCGAATGCGACCTCAAATTTTTGGCTGCCATATGTCAAACGGAAGTGTCACTATTAAAAAATGACAGAAACTATATCGCACGGAACTTGGCTTGCAATATGTCATTTGAAAGCCCTTGAAAAATTGTATCCAGAACAGTCAAAATTATTACTCCAACGGACATCTGTCAAAAATCGAAATAAAATCATGTGCGGTCAGAGGACCTCCGTCAGGAACGAAGTTCCTTGCCCTTTTTTTCTCTTTCGATACTCTTTTTGATGCTGAGCATATGATTTCACTATTATCTCTCTGTAAAGTATATAAATAGTGAATAATAAACACTCGAATCACATGTACATTAAACAAATGTAAACATTAAATACTTGTATCAAGTTATACAATGTTATTAACTTACTTTTCTAAGTTTGTATCGCACATTTTTGCTGCACGTTCCATTTTTCGAACCTTCATTGCAGACTTTTTCAGAATATCTATCAGATGTAGTTCAATGTCCAGCGTGGCTTTAGCCGGGAAAGTAGTTGTTTTCTGTTAGACATTCACAAAAAATAACTTCATTTTAATCGTGGATTTTTCAATTCACAGAAAAATCTTTCTATCAATATTCAATTGAGAATGTTTCCCTTTTCAACGAGACAATATGATTTAAAACAAAAAACACTAATAACAAATGTATTTTATACTTTGCTCCGAAATCTTACATGCGCACTAGAAATATTCAATTCCACAACGCTCATGTGCTACAATAATAAGAATAATGTCAAAGGACAAACGGAGCTGCCGTAAAACGAAGGACTACGAAGCCAAGAGGTCCGGGGTTCAATCCTCCACTCGACCATATTTTTTTTTTATTCATTTATATTTTATGTTTGCTGTGAGTGCTAACATTTCAAACACATTTCATTCGGTTTCACGTTATGAAAAGACTAATTTCAATTAACTCATTTAATTTGCAAAACTCGCTAGGTGTATGAATCTAATAAAGGATATTAAGGATAATCCAATGAGTGACTGATAGAATGGGGACTAAGTAGAACGGATATTATATCCATTACCTCTTTTATTTTCAGTAAAACAAATTCAGTTGTTCTGGTCAATATGCAAATATTGTGACATTGGCATTCACTGATTTCCAAACGATGTAGAAGGTAGAGATCAAAACCTCTTCTATATGTAATATTTAACTCGTTGGCAAAACAATTTTTTTCAGTCAAGAGGTTAGTAGCAAGAGCTGAATTTGTTATATCATTGACGAAACAATTTCTATGTTCTGCTATTCACTTTTTAAATGTTCTGTCTGTTTGGCCTATATGAAAACTGGCAGGAGAGCCAGTTAATTCAAATACTCCAGTTTCTTTATTTCACAGTTTTATCTTTATTGTTCTCGATAAATTTATCTAAAGTATTATCTGTTTTGTATACGATATTGATATTGTTTTGACCCGAAGGTACAATTACACGGCGTGTGGAGTGCGGAGTGCCATGCCGATGGCTCCGTGCGAAACTTGTGACGCCGCACCATTCTCACGACGCGTGGCGTGTCAGTTCACACGCCAGGCGCGTCACTTCACACGCCGTGAAATGATACCTTGAAGGCTCAAGTACACGGGGCGAGTTTGCAAGCTAACAAGCAGGCGAGTCGGCGAGTGCGCTAGTAGTCTTCTTCTTCTAGTTAGGTTTTTTGGTTTTCTGATTCCATACGGTGTCAATTCTACCAGATCAGGTATTGTATAACTTCACAAACATTAAATAGTATTCATCAGATATATAAATATTCATGATCATATACTATCCCAACAAACATTATAGGTAAAATTTACGTCATTTCGAACTTCGAATAGGTCAGCGCCCTAATTAGCGAAGGTAATTATTACGTTATAATTACCTTCAATTTACCATTATGGGGAAAAAAATGGAAGTAATTCAGAAGTCGAAATTTGGGAAATTTAGACATTTCTCCTTATAAGTTGAAGGCATAAATAGGTAAAATTGCCTCCAGACTAGTCGACTGATGGTAAAAATGTAGTCATTTTTACCAATTTCAGGATATAAACACTGTAATGAAACAAACAACAAACAATGGCAGGTTAGAAGAAGATGATAAAAGTTTACTGTATATTGTGTATCTTAACCTACATGCTCATGCGTGAAAGCGTTGAAGTTGACATGAACATGGCGTATGAAGAAAAAATTGTCAATAAACGTATAGCAGATAATGCAATAAGTGATGGTTTCGCATCCACACCTAGCTGTGATTTCATTTGCGATACAAACTTTTCTGTGATAATGTTGATTTTTACTCGTCTAAAACAAGTGGACTCATCAAATTATTAGATTTGTATGAAAAAAACATTAATTCATGTCTACTTTGACAACTTTTCCATCAAACACTTCAAAACTGATTTTATAGATGAAGTATGTGTGTACATATCATATTCACCTATTTTTGACTACCACTCATTAAAATGTGGTCGATTCGAAAATTATGTATTATTTTTACAATGGCGGAAACGGTTCAAACCGAAAAATATGGCGTAGATTCCATATGGGACATATATGTCGAAATTCCTTAAAATTTTGACTATGAGAACACATAGACTTTGTTCAAAGTCGAAAGTAACCTTTATTCCTGACTTTGAAGTCCATTTTCCTTATCTTGGGATTTCGGACCCTTTCACATTGTGGTCACGTGATGAAATACAATATATGTTATTGGATGCATGTCTATACGTTTCGTTCTCTGGATGGATTGCGAATCGTGGATAATAAATTTATATTTTACTTATTCTATGTTCTGTGCAGAAACACTCAAATGTCAATACGGGGTGAAAAAGTCAATATGTTTTGCTAATGTTAATGGCAAGGCCAAGTTACTCAGAGAAATGGATATTGACTAGAAAACCCTGTAATGAGTGTTCATTCTGAAATTAAATATCAAATCCATCAGTAATGTTGATAATAGTACGCGATATTTATATTTCAGTGCACATCTTCCCAGAATAGAAACCATGATTAATGTTATTGTCTAATGAGAGAATCTCTTTCCGAAGAGAAATAGCCAATCATAACTTTTCAAATATAAAATGGTGTGCTGTGATTGGCTGAATAATTTTGATTTGACATTTCTGCGTTCCGCATTCGGTGCCCGGAAATATACAATTTATCAGCCAACTGTAAATACCATTAAAAAATCGACCAATTATGATTCGCTTGATTTTTACTTTTCCGGAAACCACAATGAGTGGTTTTAAAATTCTCGAAGCCATGGAAACTCATCATTTCAACACATCAATCTCTTATTTTTGTTGAAATCAATTTTCTATTGATTTGATTTTTGCGTATTCAATACCATTTTTCATCCATTCACTCCAAAGGATGAACTTCATTGAATTCCATTTTGTCGCTGCATCATTGAAAACGTCGCGGCTGTAGTTTACCGCTGGCGACAGACGAAACTTTCTGAACGCAGCCCATTCATTGTTCAGTATCTCTTACCGACATGACCTGAGACCTAACCAAAGTTTAAGGTTAACGCTTTCATGTTTTTATTTCAATAATGGATGAGTGTTTTAAAATAGTTGCCGTCATAAAAAGACGTGAAGCAACACCCATAGTTGAATACTCCTATGTACCCCATAAGTGGGAACAAAAAGGAGAGTGTTCTACCAACTGCTTGTATGGAGACTTTATGCGACAAGGCCCAATGTCTGAACTCCTCCAACAATGGGAGGTTATCTTCCAAGCTTTGTGCCTTATTCCCATTGAACTCATCGTCTTGTGATCCATATTTTTCCCCGGTATCATCATCGGTAAAGCAATTTCTTACTCTACATTAATTTCTGTAGTTGATGATGACTGAGTGGAAGATGATGGCTCTGATCTCTGGACATCGGAAAGTATAGGATGGTTTCGGATTATATTTTCATTTGTTCTCATTCTGGCAGCTAATCGATAATAGTTGGTGGTATACCTGTATGGTTTACTAACTCTATTCGAATTTTTTGCTCGGCATTTTATAGATTTCTAGAATGTAGGGCACAATAAAAAATTTAAAGGAAGTAAATTGTATCATGTCATCCTCATCTTAATCGACTTGGTCTTTAATATCTGATGATAGACTAAGTTACTTTGAGGATTTTATTTTAGGTAACTTTGACTTCGTTGTAGACATTTAGTCTGATTAGACAAATATTGTGGTAATCTCGCCCTCATTGAAGAGCAGTAGGTATAAAATAGGTCAAGAAATGTCCAGGCAACTCCTTTAACTTAATTGGTGCCAAAATAGGTAATAAAGATTATATAGTAGACCTGTTTACTGACTTGTCAATTCCCTGACTATATGAACACACATGAGGTAATAATTAGGTAAATATTCACCAGAAGGTTTTTCCTGAGAGTTCCAAGTATTTTGAACACATTTTGCTGGTTACCTTTAGGTGAAATTTAACCTAGTAAATAACTCTATTAACCCATGAGGCTGTGAAGGTATATTTGAAGTCCATAACAAGTAATTTCATACTACGCACTACGCCTATTAAGTTTTTGGTTTTTGAAGGAGATTTGGTGCTCTCAATTATGGTTTTCATAACTCCAATTATAACTTTGGAGTTAGTTAGTACTTGAAGGTGAAATATTTGGTTAGAAATGGGTAAATTCGGACTTCTTGAAGCCGCTTTACCCCACTGCTTGGTATAATTTTCCTATAATGTTAGTTGGGATGCCAGACAAAATACTTGGAATATCTTCCAGATCAGGTATTCTCTCTTTCCGACAAATCCGTTGTCATCTGGCCTGGTTACCAGCGTAGAGGAAGAGATACTTGTAGAACTTCACACACATTCAATTTGCTTAACAAATATATAAATAGTTAGGCCCATAAAGATAGCCTATGGACTTTCACAAACATAAAACTGACTTCCATTTCCGACATGACATCCACGTGCCCTCTTTGAGAGCAGCTCTCTATCAGACGTCTGCTCTCTGTCACATCGAAAACGGAAGTGGCGCTAGTAGTCGAGTACACACAAAATTTCCCACTTGCTCAGTAGCCAACTAGCTGGCGTGTGATAACCACGGGTTGTCGTCTGCTGTTAGGTTAGGTTATTGTGAAAATTTTCTGAACTATGGTTTTCCTACAGTGTCTTACCTAGATCCTGTTGTGAAAATAAAGTGAAACACGAGTAATATTTCATTGTTTTTACAAGTGTACCAACAATTTCCTACATTGTGGAACATTAAAGATAAAGACTACAGCAACAAATCGTTGAGGTATGCGAGTTTTGAGCGACTTACGTCTGAGCTGAAAGAAAATCAGTTGTTAGGCGAAATGGATGCGACGCTGCTCAAGTCTAAAATCAAGCCCATTAAAGATGTCTACAGAACGGAAATACAAAAAAATGATAGAAGCGGAAAGAGTGGGTGTGGAACTGATGAACTTCATGTCCAAAGTTATCCTGGTTTAATAATGCTACTTATTTGAGTGAGGTTGTGACAACAAGAAGCAGTACATCAAATTTAGTAAGTGAATTTAATGAATTGTTAATTTAATATATTACAGATGCATACTATGCTTTTAAAACATTGTTTATGCCTTTTCAAGTCCAAGTTTCTCCCATTGCCACGGTAGAGTATTTTTTTTCATGAAGTACGTCATGTACGCTTGTCTGATCCCTTTAGCGATCTGGCTTGCATCGTTGCTGCCTAGTCTCCTCACTGGATGTTGGTATTTTGACTCCATTCACCAGGTGTTACATGTGTTGAAATCTTCTCTATCCACTGCTTGTTGTGACATATAGTGGCTTGGTGCAGTCTCTCGCAGCCAGTTATGCAAACTGCAAGCAGCCCAAACAACTCTATCGATAGTATAGGGTTTCAACTCAATTGGTCTTGAGAACACTCTAAATCGCCAAGCAAGTATGCCAAAAGCATTCTCTGACACTCGTCAGGCACAGGAAAGACGATAACTGAATATTGTTTCTTCATCACTTAGTCCATGCTTACTGAAAGGCTTCATAAGATCGGGTCTTAGAGGGAAAGCGTCATCCCCGACGATAAGAGAGTTCTCAGGAAACCCAATGATTTTATTTTCCATTGCAATGTTCAGAGTACTATCTCTAAATACTCCACTGTCACTTGCTCGGCCATTTCCTCCTACGTCAATATAAGTGAAGCAATAATCTGCATCAACCATAGCAAATAGTATGATACTGTAGGTTTTCTTGTAATTGTAGTATAATGAACCTGAACAGCAAGGTCTCTTGATGACAACGTACTTACCATCAATCGCCCCACAGCATCTAGGGAAACTCCAGCGCTGGAGGAATAACTTTTCAATTTCTTTCTAAACTTCAACAGTTTTTGGTACCTGAAAGGAAAATATTGTTTTTAAGTACTTATTATGTTTTAATGAATAAAACATAAAATATACCTTATTATTAATTTTAGTCAAAACTCATCGCGAATAACTCCACTGTTGAAACAAACACGGCCCACTCGTCTGGATCTATTGAGCCACTTGAGCCGCCAAAAAAAGGTTTCGAAAAAATTTAGAAACTGGTAAATCCGACAATGGGAAGATATCCCAAGCAATGAAGAAGTTAGACGACATTGCAAACAATGCTGCTTTGGATGAGCCATATGATCTGTTTGGCAAGTATGTAGCAAGTGAACTCTGTCAGCTAACAAAGCGAGCAGCCATCTTTCTGCAGCAGGATATTCATAATTGTATAGCTCGTGCTAATTGGACATATTGAACAATGCATCAGTCCAACAAGAATTTCCCAACTTTCCTCTACTCGCGTCTCCTCAATTAATGGCTTTCGTAACTAGTTCTTCAAACGACGAAGAGGACATCCTACAAACAGCGGTGAATAATACGTTTTCACATATTATTTAAAAAGATTCCAAGAAATAAATTCTTTGAAATAAATTACAATGAATTATTTACACTTACCTCAATGAATGGCCGAAGAACACAACAAATTGCCATAAGTAGATGGGGTAGGATCCTCGATATTGTTGTTTCTGGAACTCGGAACAGATATTCCAGTGACTTAAATGAATCACCAGTAGCTAAATAGCGTAATGTTATTTCTAATTTTGTAGTTACTGGGATTGCCATCCTCGTGGTCGAGTCCTGTATTGACATTTCGTCTACCATTCCCATAGTTCATCAAACTGTTTACCTGTAATTCTCAAAATATTTCTATAAGCCGCAGGATCTTTCTTCTTCACCCTTTCAGTAAAATATTTGATGCACCATAATCAGTACGTCTTCATTCCACGGTTTCGCCCACACGTTTCTCTTTTGCACTTTCTGTTTCGCGTTTTGTCGTCTAAGTAACTCATTTTCAATCACTTTAGCTATAACTGCAATTCCCGCTAGAACCAGCTCCTCCGACATCTTCAAGACCATATTCATATGTTAGTATTAATGGTTAAATTCCACTTTTTTTTAATAATATATATATAATATAGTTAAATTTAAATTTGACCACCATTAGCCACTTGTGTACAAGCTACAATGAGTACACATGGATAGTTTACAAGCTAGCTCGCTCAAAATCCGGCGAGTGGTGTGTAAAGTCGCCGGCAGTTCAACTTTTTCCAGGACGTTTTTACAAGCAGCTAACGGAGCGAGTGCACCGAGTACACTGGACTAGTTTACGAGCCGCTGGTGAAAAAGCCGGCTTGTAGCTTGTTAACTCGACCCGTGTACTTGAGCCTTGAGGAAGTAGAATTTTTTACCGTAGGATAGCCAAAGTATGTAATGACTTTGAAATTATACCGGGTGACACAGGATATCTGGCCACCCCTGTAACTTTTGCATTCATAAACGGATTTTTCTGAAATTTGGTACAGTTATATAAGCAAGCACTTCGGATTTGATCACATTACTATCCAATATGGCGGATTTCCGGTTTTTTCTGGAAATGCCAGTAACTTTTTTGTCAAATGGAACACCCTGTATATTTTAACATATTCAAGTTCAACAGGTCAAAACAAGTCCAAACCTCATGTCAAATGTAATTTTTTTGGAACAATCGAAATTAAAATTGTTTTTTATTTTACCTATTCACAATGAGTAGAAAATAACAGAAAAACTAAATTTTTTACTGAAAAATTATTTCTTGTGTCACTTACTGGTTAATCAATTCAGTCACATCACATTTTGATCAAAAATTATTTTTTTTCAAATGGAACCCCTATGGGCCACCACCCTGTCTCTCTAGAACATACCTCAAGGAAAAAAATTACATATCATTTTTGTAATGCGGTGCAGTAACAAATTGTGTAAATTAAAAAATCCACAACTAGTTCTTGAGTTTCCTTGCAGTTCGAATGATTTTTCAATTTATTAAGCTGTGGAAAACAACATTTCAGAATCATGTCAACTAATTGTGTAAGTTATACTTATAAGCACGATAATGTTGTTTTTTTTAAAATTTTCTAGCGTTTTCTCGACTGACATTGCATTGGTATTCCAATTCCTGCGTCGAAGCGGTTGGATCAAAATCAACATAAGCAAAACATTCACTTCTGCTTCCTCACTTACGATCATCTTCTCCATTGTTGGGTTCTTTTCGGAATCTTCTCTCAACATTTTTGAAAAAGGTTTTTTGTGGGTGTCTTGTGTGTGGGTATCGTTCAGCGTATAACTGACAAGCGGCGACACTGTTTTTAAGACATTCTCCGTAAATTAATAACATATCAACCTGTCCACTTCTCGTTTTTATTTATTTTTTTTATTTTAGACATAATACATCCAACAGGCCTAAGCCCAATAACAGGAGTATATAATAATAATAATTATAACAATTTGAAGTGAATGGTAAATCAGGAGTAAATGATAATCAATGGTAACAAATAATAACAAAATCATAACAAAAAGATGCCTAGCTATATGTCATTCGAAAGAGTGAAGGTTAGATTAAATAGGAAAGGTGATAACTTAGAATAAAGTACAGATGCACGAAGGAGATACAAGTAAAAAATTCAAAGTGTATATATGGCGAAGCTAATTTGGAATAAGTTTATACAGTTGCTTTCTAAATTCATTCAAGTTAGAAAAGAAGATGTCTACAGAGGGTACATTGTTGAGGCTTCTACACATAGTTGAGATTGGACTATTGTAGTGATGCTGTGAATTTGGCATGTTGATTCGAAAAGACAAGTGTGACCTTTGATGAAATACTTGGTGTATTGAAATTTAATAGTGATAATAGAGATGTTGAGTCAACTTGGTTATTTATCAGTTTGTATACAAATATGATATTTGCTATTTCTCTACGTTTTCTCAGGCTAACAAAATTGAATTCTTCCAATAGTAAATCGTATTCGTAGTGATAAATGGGATAAGTGTGGTGTTTCTTGTAGAACAGGAATTTAAGAAATTTCTTTTGAACTGATTCAATGGATGATATGTATTTGACGTGGCTAGGGTTCCACACTACATTACAATATTCAAGTTTGCTGCGAACTAAACAGTAGTAGATAGAGGAAATAGCCCTGAGATTTGAAAATTCTTTACAATTACGTATTAAAAAACCCAGAGTTCTTCTGCATTGTTTATTATTTTTTCAATGTGCTGATTAAACGTAAGTTTGGTATCAAAGAGAACACCTAAGTCTTTGCATTCATTCACTCTTCTTAGGATACCATCACCGATTCTATAGTCATATATAACGGGAGAAACTTTTCTGGAATAGCTCATAATTTTGCATTTATCAACATTCAAATATAACTTATTCGCCGAGCACCAGTCCGATAAGAGATTCAAATCGTGCTGGAGACGAAAGCAATCGTAGTGTCTGAGATTTCTGTATATATTTTCATATCATCAGCAAAAAGTAGTTTACTCGACTGAAAAATAGTACATATTTCATCGATGAATATTAGGAATAGGAGTGGCCCTAAGTTCGATCCCTGTGGTACTCTGAGTAAGCTACAGAAATTGGAAGATTTCACACCTTCATATTCAAAAAATAGTTGTCTATCGCTCAAGTAGATTTCAATAGATGCTGAATCTTGGGCGAGAGACCAAAAGCTCCCAATTTTAAGAATAGCTGATTGTGGGATACTGTATCAAACGCTTTACTGAAATCAGTATATACAAACATCAATTTGGCGACGATTATCAAGGGAATTAGATATGAACTGCGTAAACGTGCAAAGGTTAGATACAGTGCTACGTGATTTCATAAAACCATGTTGGAAATCTGACAGGAGATTTACTCACATGTATATAGATGAGATCAAAAGAATAATTTCGAGTAATTTTGAGAAACCAGAAATTAAGGCTATTGGTCTATAGTTACGAATGTCTCCTATTTTTCCTGATTTGAAGACAGGACAAATCGGGATTGTTCCATATGGTGGGAAAAGTTTCGGTATTCAGGATGAGGTTATAAATAAAAAAGTAGAGGCCTACATAGCACTTTCACCTGGGATTTAATTAGTCTAACGGGGACATTGTCAGGACCGCACGTCAATTTGTTTTTAGCTTTTTTTGCCGCCGTTAGAATGAGTTCCTCGCTGATTTTATTGATATGTAAATAATGACTGAACTGATAGAACATTCGGGAAAGATACGTTCATTTGAGAGAGGAGAATCATGGAATATGCATTGCTGAAGTGTTCAGCAAAGGCGTTGACTATAGATTCGGATGATGTAGCTTTTCATCATTGATGAACATAAGTCCAGGGATACGAGATTTATTTTTTTTGGTGTTGATGAATGACCAAAACTCACGGGGATTACTAGTCAGGCTATTTTCTGATTTTTTAATGAACTCTGAGTAAGCAAGGTCTATTTCAGTTTTAATGATACGCCGGAGGTGTTTATAACGTTCCAAGTAAAAATTATATTTGCACTTTCTATACATTTTGCGGTAGTGATTTTTTTTTTTAATATTATTGATAATGTTTTTGGTAAACCACGTTGAGTATTTGCGAGGATTATTAATTACTAAAGGGGTGCACTGACAAATTACACTTTGTAAGGTAGCATTGAACTCTTCACAAGCTATATCAACATCGGAGATAGATTCTAAATAATTCCAGTTAATTTCGCTAATTTTTTTGGGAAAACTTTTGGATGTTAATTTTACGGAAATTGTAATGTTTAGCATCCGATATAAATACCTTCTCAGTTTCACAATCAATTACCAAATTCACAGCAAAGACTAGGTGGTGGACATCAAGTTCAACCAACGGATCAGAGTCAAGTAGCACTTTGCAATCCATATTCTCGGGTGACATAACAAGATCTAAAATTCTACCATTTACATTTTCTATGAAATTGTTCTGTATTAATTTACAATAACTAATGAATGAGTTAAATTTGAGAATTAAATTAGATGATTCATTGGTTTCGTAATATTGCTGTAATTCAGTAATATTGAAATCTCCTAAAACTATTGATTTATTGATACAATCCAAATTTTCCAGAAAGTCAAACAATTCGTCATATTCCGCAAGGGTAGTTCCTGGAGGAATATAAATTACTAGTATAAAAATTGGTGCATTTTAACAATTATTTTCACACATACGATATCAATAGACTGAATGGGACAGTTTATTTGACAAAATTCCGATTCATGAAAGTCACTATCCACAGCAAGAAGGACACCACCTCCTCTGGTACCATAAGATCTGTCTTTACGATATACCACATAGTTGTTGGGAAATAATTCGGAATTAAAGACACCGTCCCTTAACCAGCTTTCTGTAATAGCAATAATTTTGTGTTCACTTGCCAGAACACTTTTAAAGAATTTGTGTGTTTTCGAATTGAGACCATTGCAATTTTGATAGTATATTGAGGTGGTCATATTACTGATTACATTTGGCGGGTTGGATGTCCAGACTGGTTTTTTTTTAATCATGGGGATGCCGTTTCTGTAGAAGATATATGATCCTTCGGCGCCATTTTGGCAGGACATTCAGCTCGTTCCAAATTCGCTGATTATATTCTCTTTGATGTATGGTTAGATCCGGTTTATTTTTATTTTTTCATACGCATTTATGTCTAATAATGTTTTCCTCTGCTTTACCATCATCAAGGCATGGGTCTTAGAGTTGAAACTTATTTTTATTGGACGAGACTTGTTGACTTGTTGGCGTCCTAGGCGATTAATTTGGAAACTGTTGACATCCAAGTTTGGGATGATTTTATTACAAATGGTGTTCACGAACACTGTTAAATCAGGAGTATCTTCAGGAACACCAAACAGTAACACATTATTCTCTCTTTGTCTTATCTCGTTGACTTCTGATACAACCTGTATAATATTCGGAGATTCCTTGTTGGAGTTTCGCACTTTTTCATTGAGTTCAGTAACCTCATCGGACAGTTTTTTTATGTCCCTATCGTATTTATATTCGAGATTCTGCATACTAGTTTTTATCTCATCAATTTTTATTTCAAAAAAGTTAAGTTTTTCGTTGAACCTATAATTTGATTTTAGATTTCTACTAAACTAATTCTCGGAAGTTAACTAATTTTCGAGAGTTCAGATGAAAGATGACAGCGAAACACAATTAGCTGACAAGATTCATAAATGTTGTTTTCCACAGCTTACTAAGTTGAAAAATTATTCGAACTGCAAGGAAACTCATGAAATACAAAAATTATATGTCATTTTTTTCCTTAATGAATGTTCTAGAGAGACAGGTAGCTGGCCCATAGGGGTTTCATTTAAAAAAAATGCATTTTTGATCAAAATGTGATGTGACTTAATTGATTCATCAATAAATGACACAAAAAATAATTTTTCAGAAAAAATTATGTTCTTCTGTTATGTGCGACTCATTGTGAATAGCGTTGACCAAATCTCATTTATCCACGAGGTAAAATAGAAAAACAATTTTAATTTCAATTGTTTTAAAGAAATGACATTTGGCATAAGGTTTGGACTTGTTTTGACCTGTTGAACTTGAGTATGTAAAAATATACAGGGTGTTCCATTTGAAAAAACAAAGTTGCTGGCATTTCCAGAAAAACCTGAAGTCCACCATATTGGATTAAAATGTGATCAAATCCGAAATGGTTTCTTATATAACTGTACC
>JAFIRS010006692.1:0-33457 GCA_018342105.1 Gonioctena quinquepunctata | reverse complement strand
GGAGACATTTCTTACTTTACTGCCCTAGGTGTGTAATGTACTATATAATTATTGATACCATGCACCCCACGCTTTTTTTTTAATAAAATACATTTTCTTCTTATTTTCAATTTTTTCAGTCTGGTTTTCTATAAAAGCGTGTTTTTTTAGTTTTTTCAAACTATTATTTATTTCCTACTTTTCAGTGTGGTTTATTTGAAAAAGCGTGTTTTTTTAGTTTTTATTATTTTTATTATTTTTTTGCAAATTAAAAAATGAAATGATTTTATCAAATTAGGTAATCATAATCTCCGACCCTAACAACCCCCACATACCAATTTTGAATAGAATCAGACCATAATCACAAAACTCGGCCGCCATTTTAAAGCCGCCATATTGAATTTTCCAATTTTCACAAAAGAAATCATAATATTCGACCCCAAAAACCCCTACATACCAATTTTGAATAGAATCAGACCATAATCACAAAACTCAGCCGCCATTTTGAAGCCGCCATCTTTAATTCTCCAATTTTCACAAAAAACTCATGATCTCCGACCACAAAAACCCTCAGATACCAAATTTGAAGCGAATCGGACCATAATCACAAAACTCGGCCACCATTTTGGAGCCGCCATCTCGAATTTTCCAATTTTACAAAAGAATCATAATCTTCGACCCCAAAAACCCTCACATACCAATTTTGAATAGAATCAGATCATAATCACAAAACTCGCCCCCATTTTGGAGCCGCCATCTTGAATTTTTCAATTTTGACAAGAGAATCATAATCTCCGACCACAAAAACCTTCGGATACAAATTTTGCAGCGAATCGGACCATAATCACAAGACTCGTACGCCATATTGGAGCCGCCATTTTGTTTTTTCTTCACACAAACATTTCTTAATGCATTGTCACCGGAATTTTGTACACCTGCCAAATTTCAAATCATTCGGACGTCTGGAAGTGGGTCAAAATCGCGCCCAAAGGAGTCGGTTACAAACAAACAAACAAACATACAAGTGAAGCTAATATAAAGCGTGTAATAAAAAATAACATAAACCTTCTCAGTCTCAGTAACTAAGCTCCTAAACTAATGTAAGTAACTAATTTTGAGTCGGCGCCAAACAAACAATCAACGAACATCATTAAATTACTCCAAAAAAAAGTATCAGAATGTCACCGCGCAACTCGATGCCATCATTTTACGCCTAACCTAATTCATTTGCTTGTTTGTTTGGCGCCGACTCAAAATTAGTTACTAACATTTATTAGTTTAGGAGTTTAGTTACTGAGACTAAGAAGGTTTATTTTATTTTTTACTTTTCAGTTCCGTATCCCGTTATCCCATTATCCCGTTTTCCTGTTATCCCATTTTTTCTTTATCCCGTTATCCCGTTTTCCCCTGATCCCCTTATCCTGTCATCCCGTTATCCCGTTTTTGCGTTATTCCGTTATTCCCGTTATCCCGTTTTCCTGTTATCCCGTTTTTTATTTATCCCGTTATTCCGTTTTTCCCTTATCCTGTCATCCCGTTATGCCTATTTTTCCACCCGTAAGGGTATATAATTCCATTGGAAATCTAAATATAAGGTATACCCTATCTATTAAAAAAAGAATCATCCAAATCGAAGAACCCAGTACAAAGTTATGCCTGATAGAATCGGTTAACGGACCAGAATTCAGAGGGTGAGTGATCAATATCCTTCATTTTGCTACCCTTAGGAGTGGATTTCATCTTTTAAACTCAAATGGGACCACCTTCGATGTACACCCTATCCACTGAAAAAATAATTATCGGAATCGGACGCCTCAGTAAAAAGTTATGCGTGATCATACATAAAAAAAATTATGGAAAAAAAATACCGGTCGACTAGAGAACCTCCTCCTTTTTGGTTTCGTCGGTTAAAAATTCACAGTAAATTTATAATATGCTACATGTTGGAATATTTTTCCAAAGTACAGGGTGTTTCATAATTGAATGCTGATCCTAAAGGGCGATAATCCTTGGATGATTTTAAGAAAAATTCTTCATATGAACATAGGTCCCCAACCGCTTTATTTCTGCGATACAGGATGTTGAAATTTAACAAAAAAATCAGTTCTTCCCCAATATCTCTGAAACCGCTTTGGATTTTTTTCAATTCTGGTACATGCAAAGTACGCATAAAAATAAATTTTATCCATGATATAGGATTTCTCAATTTTTATCAGTGGCGTCCCTGTTAACATGCCCTGTCATACAGAGTGACCCATTTAAAATGGAACCACCCCTGTAAAATACGCATTTTTAAGTCATTCTCAAAATATTTTTTTGAAAATCAAGCATCAAAAACTGTATCTTGACATAAATTTTCATAACTTTAGTTTCATTTCCAAGGCACTCTATGGTTTTTTTTCTTCGTTAAAAACGGCAAAAGTTTATTAGGCAATTTTTGTTTTGAAATTTGACTACACCACTGGATTCTTAGTCGTTATAAATGGAAACCATGGAAATTTCATAAAAAAATATTGATTAACAACGAAGTTACAATAACTTTAATTTTGGAAACAAAGTATTTGATATTGATTTTCATTTAGATTATAGACATATTTAAAATCTGGCAAGACTGCCGATACAAAGTAGAACACCAGTGAATTTGTACAGCGAAAATCCGAAGTCAATAGCTCATTCCGTTCTACAGTTATAACTCCTGAAATTATGGTAATATGAGCGATTTCTGGTGGAAGCGATTTTGTAATAAAAATCTAACTACGCCACTGGATTTGTGAATATATTCCCTTAAAATCATTTATTTGAGTTTAGGTTATAAGTGTGTTCGAAAATAACAGAAAATTTAAAATTTATTTTCAAGTTATGCAGTTTTCAATAGCCGATAAAAACGAAATGAACCGAATCAAGTTTTAAAGTATCAAAATTATTTATTTAATAATAAAACAGAAAGCAGGACAAAAAAATGTTACTTTTTTATTCTGCAAAACTCAACTGAAACAAGCTTCTAGAGAAGGTATCAATAATTTGAGGAAAGCTGAACTAATACATTGGGCATAGGTATTGTACTAAATCATTAGTAGGCTGTGCTTTAGTACACCACATACTTTCCATACTTTCAGTAGTTATAACTGTTGAACGGAATGAGCTATTGACTTCGGATTTTCGCTGTACAAATTCACTTGTGCTCTTCTTTGTATCGGCAGTGTTGCCAGATTTCAAATATGTCTGCAATCTAAATAAAAATTATAATCAAATACTTTGTTTGCAAAATTGAAGTTGTTGTAACTTCGTTGTTAACCAATATTTTTTTATGAAACTTTGAAGGTTTCCATTTATAACGACTACAAATCCAGTGGTGCAGTCAAATTTGAAAAAAAAATTCCTAATGAACTTTGGCCGTTTTTGACGAAGAAAAAAAACCATAGAGTGCCTTGGAAATGAAACTAAAGTTTTTTGAGATTGACTGAAAAATGCGTATTCTACAGGGGTGGTTCCATTTTAAATGGATCACACTGTATTTTTGATCAAAATAATGATACGCCAATATCTTTTTTTCCAGATAAATATATTATTTTTGTAATTGTCCTCTATCTTCTCATAAAAATTGTCTCCTGTTTTTTCTTCGTCCGGCGGACGGTTTTCGATTTAGAAAATAAAATAAATTAATTTGCTTGTTCCTATTCGTTTTTTTCTCTCAGTCTTAATTTCACAATTGTGGTAATCAAAGGATCTAGGCACTATTTTTATTATTTTATGGTAACTATTATTTAGTTTTTGTAATAAGTACGTATAAAAATGCATTTTTTATTTTAAAAAACATAACCATTATGAACAAAAAATTCCAAAATCAAATTAACTGTTTAAAATGTCTGCCTCCTGCAAGTATGCACGCTTCAGCCCTCCTTGTCATTGACTCGCGTACTCTTTAGAAATTTCCTGAAGTATTCCTTATTGCTTCACAGGAAACTAGTTCGCGGTTTCGCAATTCTTCCTCAGTTAAAATTGGTTGACTGTACACCAAAGTCTTAAGATGTCCCAAAAGAAAATAATCAAAACTATTTAAGTCTGGAGATCTAGCTGGCCATGACTCTGTTTCCCCACGACCTATCCAGCGATTATGAACGTTTTGATTTAAATATTCGAGTGCCAGAGCACTAAAATGAGCAGGTGCACCATCGTGCATAAACCACATGCGATTTCGCATTAAAATAGGAACATCGTCCAACAGAATTGGCAAATTATCTTCAAGAAATCGGCGATAATTATGTCCATTCAATCTGCGTGCTAAAAAAAGGTCCAATTAGGTAATCTCCAATAATTCCAGCCCAGACATTTAATGAGCACTGCTCCTGGTGATGAGATTCCACGATTGTATGCGGATTTTCCTCGGCCCAAAAATGATTATTATGAAAATTTCTTATCCTGTTTTTAGTAAAACTAGCTTCGTCCGTGAATAAAATTTCCCTGTCAAATAAAGGATTTTCGGTAACTTTTTGGAGAAACCATTGGCAGAAATTCACTCGTAATGGAAAGTTTTGAGGAAGTATAGCCTGAACCCGTTGAATGTGATAGGGATATAATAAATAATCTTGAATACTAGAATATGGGCTATATTCAAATTATTGGCAACTTGCCTCGTACTTATTTCAGGATTTTCGTCAACTGAATTTGAAACAGCTACCTCAATTGCTGGAGTTCTTGCAGTCCGATGTGCTCCTTTCAAGTGATGATTTGGCTCAAAACTTCCTGTTTCATATGTGGGTGCTTGAAATCGTTCGAGCATCAGGAACCATTCTAATTGGGAAGCGCTCTTGATACAGTCGCCTGGCTTCATATGCGTTCCCGTCAGCAAGCCCATACAAGTAATGCATGTCTGCTAATTCGGTATTTGTAAAATTTACCATGTTTTTTTCATACACAAGTTTTTATAACGTAAATAATATCACGTATCTAGCTAAAGAAGTGTCAAAATTGTTTATTTTGAAAACAACGAAATGTGTTCTTAGCATTCTAGATGTTTCTAGCCCACAAGATAATCCTGCTACTCTTCAACGGCTGATTTCGCATAGGGACAAGCAAATGAATGCATTTTATTTTCTAACTCAAAAACCGTTCGCCGGACGAAAAAAAAGCGAGAGACCATTTTCATGAGAAGGTAGAGGACAATTTCAAAAATAGTATTTATTTGGAAAAAAGACAGTGATTATTTTGATCAAAAATATGGCAGGGCTTGTTAACAGCTACGCCACTGATGAAGATTGAAAAATCCTTTATCATGGAAAAAAAATATTTTTATGCGTATTTTGCATGTCACCACGGAGGCAGCTATAGCTACCTGCGTGATATCTGAGTCCAGGATTATAGAGATGAAAGGTAGGGACATCGAGGGGACTGTTAAACAAAATGGAAGAAATTTAACGGACATAGCCCTCAAAGAGAAGTTAACCGTAGACACGTGTTTCGGGCTCTCGGCCCTCATCAGTACTGTGAAGAAGTGCAAGGATGAACAACACTTAACAACAAAGCAACGGAGTCAACAAACATGAGCCAGTCCCCTCGATATTCCTCCCTTTCATCTCTATAATCCTGGACTCGGATCACGCAGGTAGCTATAGCTGCCCCCGTGGTGACGTTGGTTGTTGCCCTGGAATGCAGGGTCTGCTAACCGAAACCACAAATGTGCGGCTGGCTTCTGTTTGGTTACTCCGTTGATTTGTTGTTTTCTACCAAGTGTTGTTCATCCTTGCACTTCTGCACCGTAATGATGAGGGCTGAGAGCCCGAAACACGTGTCTACGGTTAACATTTCTTCCATTTTATATATATATATATATATATATATAGCTGACCCGACAGACGTTGTCCTGTCCAAATTTCTATGTTACCTAGAATGTTTTTCCCAAAAACTCTCGTCCGCGTAGAATTTCTTCCTTTTTTATCTTCCTTCCTTTGTCCCGTTTTCCCTTTTTCCTGTTATCCCGTTTTTTCTTTTCCCGTTATCCCGTTTTCCCGTTATCCCCTCATCCTGTCATCCCGTTTTCCCGTTTTTTCGTTATCCCGTTATTCCCGTTATCCCGTTTTCCTGTTATCCCATTTTTTCATTATCCCGTTTCCCCTTATCCCCGTATCCTTCCATCCCGTTTTCCCGTTTTGCTGTTTTTTCGTTATCCCGTTATTCCCGTTATCCCGTTTTCTTGTAATCCCGTTTTTTATTTATCCCGTTATTCCGTTTTCCCGTTATTCCTCTATCCTGTCATCCTGTTATCCCGTTTTCCCATTTTTTCGTTATCCCGTTATTCCCGTTATCTTGTTGTCCTGTTATCCCGTTTTTTCTTTATCCCGTTATCCCGTTCGATTGCCATCTTGCAACCCTATTGCGGATCTGTGGATGAAATAAAAAACATAAAAATCGCGATGGAAAATAGGGATTGAAATTCAGGGTTGTATGTATTTTTGAATGCTGTATCATAAAAAGATAAAAAAAAGATTTTTATCTGAATAATAAAAAAAAATTAAGGGGTGGACCACCTTTAACATATAGGGGGATGAAAAATAGATGTTGTCCGATTGGCAGACCTAACCGATATGCACACAAAATTTCATAAGAATCGGTCGAGCCATTTCGGAGGAGTTTAATTACAAACACCGTTTCACGAGAATTGTATATATATATATATATATATATATATATATATATATATATATATATATATATATACCACTATTTTCTCAATGTAAGGAACAATTTTAGTAGATTTTCAAAGAATTCTGATAATCCTGAGCATTTTACTAGACACGGTGATTCGTTACAGATACCAAAGCATACGTCTAAATTTTATGAAAAAAATCCTACCTATATGGGCATCAAGTTCTATAATAATCTACCGATAAGTAAAAAAAATGAAAACAATGATCATACGATCAAAAGAAAATTGAGGATGTTTCTTGTTGAAGAATGTTTTCATGATCTAGAAGAATATGTCTCGATAACATCATAAAGAATTTTAATATGTTTTGATATGATATGATAACATCCTAAATAATTTCAATTTGTTTAATGTGATGTGAATGTCTCACTGATTAATGTATTATGTACCTATTGACTTGCCTGATATCATTTTTGTGATCCTAAGAATGAATAACATCCTAAATAATTTTAATATGTTTGATGTGATGTGAAACGCCCTAAATAATTTTAATAAGTTTGATGTGATGTGAATGTCTTACTGACTTATATCTTCTGTACCCATTGATTGTCTGATATCATTATTATGATCCCAAGGATGAATAAAGTATTATTATTATAACTTTTTCTTTCTGGAACTGAAACTTTTCTTCATTTATATTTATTTCTTGTTTATTTTTTAGTTAATTTTTCTTTCTGGAACTGAAACTTTTCTTCATTTATTTTTCATATTTAAATGAGCAGATAACTTACCTCTAGTGTTGCTTTCTTTGTAAGTACTCTTTGTCTGAATTTCTTGTAGTCCGTGCCATTTTTTGTACAACCCAAGGCAGATGCCCCTCATTACTCAATGAAACTGATCATGAACCACCAGGTGAAATTCAAAGCAGAACAGCTTTCTTCCGGGGTTATCAACTCCTTAGTGCTGGTTGAGATTTTTTTCTGCAATTTGTCAGCTGGAAGGATGACGCACTCATTAAGATTTACGCAGCCTATTTATGCGTGTAAGATTTTTACCGAAACGTCTAATCAAACCCCTATGAGTGTTACCTCACACAAACAGTATCTCCAATATGATTAGAAAAATAAAATATAACCTAATATAGACATAGAAAAACGTTTCAGCCAGCTCAGCTGTGCTTCATTCAATAAAAATGGATAGATTTACCTATAGCTTGTTCGAGGAATAGGTGGTCAGAAATTTTGTAGAATATTCTGTTTTTTGTTCATGACAATATATACAGTGCGTTCATAAAGTGTGGACACGCTTCATTATCTTACGAGTTAATCATTTTCGGAGGTAGGCTCGGTCGATTTTGTATTTTAGTTTTCCATCATCTAAAAATAACATGATTTTTCCCCCACCACCTTACAAGATATGACGTCATTGATATTTTTTTTCTTAAAGATCGAGATTCAAAAAAAAATATTTTTAATTATCTTATAAACAACGCATTTATTTATAACAATTTTTTAAACAATAGGAGATAAAAATTTAAAAAAATTATTTTCATGCAGCTTCCGATAATAAAAAAACGGATCAATAAAAAAATATTCCATGATTAGTTTAAGATTTTAATTTTTCAACTACGTAAATTGTTAATAAAACACTGTATTTTTTTAAATTTTTTTAACGGTGATCTATTCTGAAGCCTTTCAAGAATAGCTCCAAGGAAGGAAAAACCTCAGATTGATAGTTTAACAATTATCACACTTGCAATGTTCATGTTCAAGCAGCAAAAAATTGTTAATCAACTATTGCGTAACTAAAAAAATCGAGATAAAAGAACGAAAACATATGGCAAATTGGCTCTCGGTCGAATTGACTGAAATTTCATTATGTTATAGTAGGATGGGTCATTAGAAAAAAGTGTGAGTTCAAATGATTTTGTATGTTTAGTTTCTGAGAGCGGCCAAAGTTCGTAAAAATGTCGTATTGGGGTATGATTGACAAAGAAAAAAACTGTTTTTTTAGTCGAAATAAGACAAAGTAAGGATGAAAATGTATTGATCGGAATTCATAAACATGTTCAATTATAATCTTATTGATGATAGTACATTAGGGTGTATACAAGGCATAGTAAAAAAAATCGTTTTTCCGGTTTTTTTTCAGCACTATTTCAAAACCAACAAGTTATATTTTGTTAATATATCATAGTTTCAGTCTATTGTAGGCGAAAAAACGTGTTTTGTTTCTTGATGTCTCCCTCTGTTTGAAATATATTTTTTTTTTAAATTTTCGAGTATACCCCTATACTGAAAACAATTGACAGATCGTTTTTGATTACAAAAAAAGGAATTAATTGCTACTGCCCATTGAATGAAAGATAGGGTAACATTCTTATGAACTCAATTATTCAATAAGTATTACCTTTCATTTAGATAAAGGGTGCATTACATTTTTTTTAAAGTCATTCACAATGTTTTTATTGAATCTCTAGAAAACTGTTTCGTTAATTTGGACCATATTTTCCTCACAATATTTTGAAAATGTTGACTATCATATACGATAGTTTTATCATTTTTGTATGTTGCGTTTCTAAGATATGCATTTTTGAAGTTTGCGGTATTACGATATATGGGGTAACCTATCGATTTAACAACATTTTATGGAACCTTTCGACACATTCAATTCTATTATAAAACTTTTCGAAATCAATTATTCGATACTATAAATAACACAAACCACAGTCAACAACAATTTGGAACTCAACAGTATAGACTAAAAAAAATCCGAATTATAAATAACGACTTCTAACTTAAAAAGTCAATTAATATTATGGAAATTATAATAAAACAAATTGAAATTGAAATTCCATTTCAGGAAAATGAGCTACTCAGTGTACTGACAAATAAGATCAAGAATAAATGTTCGACAGGACCAGATGAAGTTCCTCCTTTTTAATTTAAAAAAAAATTAAAAAAAAACCTTTTGGTGAATTTGTCATTAAAAAGGTTTCCCAAAAGGTCTAAAAAGCGGAAAAGTGACTCCCGTTTACAAAAAAAAATAAACCGAATAATTTAGAAAAATTACAAACCAGTAATGATACCTTTCAGTTTTCAAAAAGTATTCGAATATTCTTTTCTAGATCGTCATATTTTTTTTTTTTTTTTTTTATGTTCTGGTTCCCACGAAAAGGGATATCCTGTAATGTTCAGAGAACATCGTGGGAACCTAGGGAAAGAAGGTAGGAGTTGGTGTTCTTCTTAAATTTCTGAAGGTTGTATGCCTCGGGGAACACCTCCCTGGGCAATGAGTTCCAAAGCCTCGCTGTTCGTTGGATGAACGAGTCTTTGGAAAGTGATGTTCTGCAGGTTTCCAAAGTGACCACGAAGGTGTGATGACGAACTTGACGGGTTAATCTCGAAGAGACTGCCAAAGCAGGAACGATTGTTGATATTTCAGAAGAGCATCGCCCATGAAAATATCTAATAAATAGAGACAAATCGCCAACTTTTCTACGGTGTTCCAGACAAGTGAGCGAGTTTGTAAGCGAGGCATCACCGACGAGACGAATTGCCCTTTTTTTGACAGAATCCAATAGCCCCAGGATATGTTTAGGTGCCGCACTCCAAATATGGGAACAGTATTCCAGGACAGGTCGGATCTGTGCCTTATAGATCATAAGCAGCTGACTGGGGGTGAAATAGCTCTTGGCACGAAACAGAAAACCAAGTTTTTGGGATGCACTTTTGGCAATGGACCTCACGTGATTTTCCCAGGAAAGGTTATTGCTGATAGTAATACCAAGCATCGATATGGATGGCTTCAGTGGTATGGTTACTCCTGACAAAGTTATGTTAGGCACAGTGAGATCGGCTTTCTAGAGAAAAGACATGCTTGTGTTTTGTTTGCATTGAATTCTACCAAGTTGTTAGATCCCCATTCGAGAATTGTGCCAAGTCCATATTTATATTATTAACATTTCTTCCTCGTTCATTTCTGGTTTCACGGGCTGATATAGGGCCCTGGAAGAGAAAGCGGTATGGAGGGTACCATCATCGGCAAAGCTGTGTACTGGACATGAAGATGCTTTCAACAGGTCGTTGATGTGAAGTAGAAATAGTGTTGGTGCGAGAATGGATCCTTGCGGAACACCAGCATTTATGAGTAGAGTGTCAGATGAACTCCATCGACCACTACATGGAGAGACCTGTTTGAGAGAAAACTAGCAAGCAGAGAACACAGCTGAGGGGGCCATAAGACGGAAGCTTGGCAAGGAGTCCCTGGTGCCAAACTCGATCGAACGCCTTGGAGATATCTAATGCCACAGCTAAAGTTTCTCCATGCTTTCAATAGATAGCGCCATATATGTGAGACGTAAGCGAGCAGGTCACCAGTTGATCTCTGATGGCGGAAGCCATATTGCCTATCGTTGACAATTCCTGAGTCTTCCAGATATTTCATGAGCCTCGATGTTGATGGCTTTTTCCATGACCTTTGAAATAATAGATAGCAGTGCGATAGGTCTGTAGTTGCTAGGTAGGGCCTTTTTTCCTTTTTTTAGGACTGGCTGTACTCTTTTCAATTTTCCAATTGGACGGAAATACCCCCAAATTGTAAGAGTGGTTGAACAACTTGCAAAGAACAGGTGTTAGTTCGGGGCACATTTCTTGAGAACAATCGGCGGATTCCGTCAGATCCACAGGCTTTGTTGGTGTTGAGACCCAGCAAAATCTTTCTGATAGTACGTTGGCGAAAGTTGATCTCGGGCATGTGACTGTCAATAGGTGTAATGTTCGGGGGTTGTTTTCCGATGAATCCAGAGTGGAATTTCCAGCAAATAGGTGCGCAAAGATATTGGCTTTTTCCCTGCAGTCGTTGCTTGTGTTCCATCTTCTTGGTTAGGAGGAAATGAGCTGGAAGTGAAATTTCTTCCCACAGCTTTACGAAAGACCAAAATGAACGGGATCCGTTAGACATTCAGCAAGTTTTGATCTTATTTTGGCTTTGTGGGCATCTTTTGAGCATTCTATTGTCTCTTTACATATGCCTCTAGCCTCGACATATGCTGCTCTGGTCTCAGGGCCCGGATTTTTTAGCCATCGATGGTATGCTGCCTGTTTGGAAGCCACAGCTCTAGAGCAGTTTCTGTTAAACCAGGTCTTATCGGATGATGTTCTCTTCGGTATTCGGTATGTAAGTTGCATCCCCAACATGATGATTTCAGAAATTGTCTCAGCACATCGTGTTGGATCTACTGAAGAGAAACAAACTCTCTTCCATGGAAACGCTGAGAAAACATACGAAGACCTTCCCAGTCGGCCGAATTGTAATGCCACATGAGACGGGGTGGTATTGTGCAGCCTGATGGTAAAATGGAAAGAGCATGTTGTGGAGATGAGGGTGTGGTCAGAGTTTCCAAGTGGGGCACAAACTTCTATTCTATACGGGTCAGGATTGGTGGTGAGGAAAAGATCTAGTGTATTGGCAGACTGGTTGTTGACATCAGGGATGCGGGTTGGTAGCTCGACCAGTTGTTCTAGACCATGAGTGATGGCGAAGGCCTCGGCTTGACGACCTGCATCATCTGTTTTGTTAGAGAATTTATTAATTTATTTTATTTTATATTTATTATTTTATTTTATTAATTTATTAAAAAAATTGAAATCATAACCGAATACCAACATGGTTTTCGAGAATCAAGGTCGATGAAAACGGCTTTAGTTTCCTCTCATAGTACAGTAGTGGAAAATATTGACGAAGGAGAAAGTCCTGCTACAGTATTTAGTATTAGAGGGGTTGCAAATACGTGGATTTCATCTTTCATACAAAATCGTACACAGTATGTCAGCATAACCCAAAACATTGACAGCAAGTCTCTAAATTTTTACTCACAATTGAGAACTATTGAAAGGAGTGTTCCCCAAGGTTCAATATTAGGCCCTATACTATTTATACTGTATGTGACAGATATTGATCAGAATATCAATTCAGGCAAGTATACTGCATATGCAGAGGATTTTTCATCAATAATATCAGCTCCTACAACATCAGAAATAGAAAAGGTAGGCACTAATGTAATGAAAAAAATTACCAGCTATGAGAATGACCTGTACTTAAATGTAGACAAGACAACTTTATATAGATTTCATAACAAACCAATAGAAATCAAAGTGAATGACAGGCATTTATCTAGCTCTAATGGGACAATAACATTTCTAGGGCTTTATATTGATGAGCACTTTGACTGGAAAGCACAATATGGACATATTATTTCCAAGCTTCACTCAATGAATTATTTAGTCAGGAACATGCGTACTATTTTAACAAGAAAACAGTAAATAACTCTTTATTCCGTTTATATTGACTCTCAACTTTGATACGGCATTTTATTGTGGGGTATGTCAACTAGGTGCTCTGAGGTGTTTATAGCACAAAAAAAGATTGTTCGCTGCATAGCAGGAGTGTCTAGCTCTCACTCATGCAAACAATTGTTTCCAAACTTTGGTATATTGACGTTACCATGTGTGTATATACAGTGCTTCTCAAAAGTCCCCTCCTCCTCTTATTTTTGGAACGATTATACATAAACAAGTAAAATTTGGAAACGGAAATATAAACTTCATTAATAGTGATGATAATTTTCGAAATGTCAAAGATGACGTCCCAAAGGGCCCTGTGACCAATACCTTTAAATGGAACCCCTACGGCAAGCGACACTCTTTTAAAAGGTATCGAAAACCATTCAATGATACTATTTTTTTGTGTTTATGGCAGTTTAATCGCTCAAATAAACATTAAAATTTAAATTTATTCAGTATGATATTAATTACAGATTTAAGAATCAGTATCTACTCAAAGAAAAATTTCTCGAAGGGACTTCCATTTACTTCCCGACAGTGAAATATCCTTTTCAAACTTTTTTTCGTACTTTTGCAAAAGTGTCGCGCAGCCTCACATTTGCAAGCAATATGCCGTTTTAAAACGTCAATATTGTCAGGTTCAGTGGCGTAAACTTACGATTTAAAGTACCCCCACAGAAAAAAATCCAAAGGTGTGAGGTGCGGTGATCGAGATGGTCATTCCGTTGAACCTCGTCGTCCAATCCATCTACCACGATACTCCTCATCCAAATACCGTCTCACTGCACCGTAATAGTGTGGAGGAGCACCATCCTGTTGGAATGTTATTTCCAAATTGCCGAATTCATCTGGATTATCTTCCAAAATTTCAAGGATTAAAGTTTTCATTGCGTTTTGTAACAGCTCCAGATAAACCTCACCAGTTGAATTAGTATTTAAAAAAAGAGGCTCACCGATGTGGTTTCCCAGGATACCTGCCCAAACATTCACCTTCTGAGGAAGTTGGGTATGTGTTTCACGAAACAGGTGAGGATTTGCGTCACTCCAATACCTCACATTCTGTGTATTTACTTTTCCATTTAGATAGAAAGTACTTTCGTCACTAAAACGAATTGTTTTGACATAGTCTGGCTGTTGGTTAATTTTAGTTTCCATATTTTCACAAAATTCTAGTCTTTGGTCTGGGTCGTCGTCTGAGAGTTGATGAACCATTTTTAATTTGTATGGATGAAATTTGTTTACTGTACTTCGACTGACTTCACAGGTAGATGCAACGTGAGTTGTTGAAGAAGTAGGATTAACTATTACTTCTGCCAGTATATCAATTTTTTTCTCATCAGAAATTTGTGGTCTGCCAGATCGTTTCGCATCATTAATACTACCCGTTGTTTCAAACTTACGAAGAAGCTCCTTCAAATAAGTCTTCGAAACGGGGCGATCGAGAAACCTCTCATGAAAAATGCGTTCTGCTGCATGAATATTTTGTCCAGTTTCACCAAGAATTAGGATCGCTGCTACTTTATCACCTAAAGCACGTACCATTTCGGTTCTTGAAGCACTCAAACATTCGGCTCACAATAGTTTAACAAATTATTAAAATGTACAAAAATATTGAAAGTACCAAAAGCTGCTAAAACAGTCAAACGTTCGATCAACAATACACAAATTATTAAATGTACAAAAACTTGGACAATTACAAAAACGTCGAATTAGGGAGACTAACAAAAACGTCCGCTTATTTGACAACTATCCAGAGGCGGAGCTTGAATTTGGAATTTTAGTATTAACTGATTTAATTCATCATAGATTTGCGTTTTTTAAAAGCGAGTTGCCAAAACTGCCATAAACACAAACAAAATCAGTATCATTGAATAGGTTTTTTTGATACCTTTTAAAAAAGGTGTCGCTGGCCGTAGGGTTCCATTTAAAGTAATTGGTCGCAATGGCCTTGTGACGTCATCTTCGACGATTTCGTCATCTATCATCACTAGTAGGGAAGTTTACAACCTTTAATATTCAGTTTCCAAATTTCACTTGTTTATGTATAATCGTTCCAAAAATAAGAGGGGGGAAAGGGACTTTTGAGAAGCACTGTATATATATAAAGCATGCATGTATGATAATTCACTCTTAAGGATAACATGCACAACTATCATACGAGAAAAAAAAATATATACATTCTCGAACGGTCCGCCTATGGTTGAGTAATCAATCTCCAAATTGCATGGGGCCTAGATTATTCAATAATCTTCGACATCAAATATAAATTAGTAATAGTTTACATGTTTTCAAAAAATCATTGAAATAGTTTCTCTTAGAAAAAATGTTACTACTCAGTATCCGACTATCTAAATGATTGTATGTAATCTGTAAAAAAATATTTTTTATGTTTTGAAGTTAGTGTGTACATTTTTATATTTTATTAGTGTAGTGCTGTAACAACTTTCAATGCAATTTTAAGATTGTCAATAAAAAAAAAAATCAAAAAAAAAGTTTCCAGACCTTCTCCTGCCTCCTGGACATACTATAGTTCTAAACATCTTTATTACGTGCGACGTAAATGGAAATACCTGCATCTACAGCTTCGAGAATCGAAAGTGGAGGTAATTGAATATTGCATATTTGGATCGTGTCTAGCTTGCGACAAACGACATGTGCTCGGACTTTTACAACTGTTTTAGTACCTTATTTGCAGTCATTGTAGATTATGGAAATTTCACAATCCAAAAAAAACCGCGTGCGCCCATATGTGTAGCAATCCACTTCCTAGTTTTTTGAGAGATGTTCGATATATGTTTTCTAATTCAATTTATCTACTTATACTTGTTATGGAAATAATTCTGACGGCCAACAACGAATTTTTTCGGTACCAACATCTCGTCACGCATTGTCGTTTTCAACGTCTTCCAAAAAAAAAAAAAAACGTTGGGTCGTAATGCAATAGTTATAATTCAGTTTGTGAAAACTATGAAAACGTCAACTCCATAGGCAATTTCTATGGTGGGAAATAAACGCATTACTATACAGTGCTTCTCAAAAGTCCCCCCCCCCCCTCTTATTTTTAGAACGATTAAACATAAACAAGTGAAATTTGGAAACTGAATATTAAAGGTTGTCAACTTCCCTACTAGTGATGATAGATGACGAAATCGTCAAAGATGACGTCACAAGGCCATTGTGGCCAATAATTTCAAATGGAACCCTACGGCAAGCGACACCCCTTTACAAGGTATCGAAAAAATCTATTCAATGATACTAATTTTGTTTGTGTTTATGGCAGTTTTGGCAACTCGCTTTTAAAAAACGCAAAGCTGTGATGAATTAAATCAGTTAATACTGAAATTCCAAATTCAAGCTACGCCTCTGGATAGTTGTCAAATAAGCTGACGTTTTCTGTTAGTCTCCCTAATTCGACGTTTTTGTAATTGTCCAAGTTTTTGTACATTTAATAGTTTGTGTATTGTTGATCGAACGTTTAACTGTTTTAGCAGCTTTTGGTACTTTTAATATTTTTGTACATTTTAATAATTTGTTAAACTGTTGTGAGCCGAACGTTCAAGTGCTTCAAGAAGCGAAATGGTACGTGCTTAAGGTGATAAAGTAGCAGCGATCCTAATTCTTGGTGAAACTGGACAAAATATTCATGCAGCACAACGCATTTTAATGAGAGGTTTCGATCGCCCCGTTTCAAAAGACTTTTGAGGGAGCTTCGTCTTAAGTTTGAAACAACGGGTAGTATTAATGATGCGAAACGATCTGGCAGACGACATATTTCTGATGAGAAAAAAATTGATATACTGGCAGAAGTAATAGTTAATCCTACTTCTTCAACAACTCAACAGCCCGACTATGTCAAAAAATTTGTTTTAGTGACGAAAGTACTTTCTATCTGAATGCAAATGTAAATACACAGAATGTGACGTTTTGGGAGTGACACAAATCCTCACCTGTTTCTGTGAAACACATACCCAATTTCCCCAGAAGGTGAATGTTTGGGCAGGTATCCTGGGAAACCACATCGTTGGGCCTGTTTTTTAAATACCAATTTAATTGGTGAGGTTTAGCTGGAGCTGTTCAAAACGCAATAGAACCATTAACCTTGAAATTTTGGAAGATAATCCAGATGAAGTCGCCAATTTGGAAATAATATTCCAACAGGATGGTGCTCCTCCACACTCTTACGGTGCAGTAAGACGGTATTTGGATGAGGAGTATCATGATAGATGGATTGGACAACGAGGTTCAACGAAATGGCCAGCTCGATCACCGGACCTCACACCTTTGGATTTATTTCTGTGGGGGTACCTTCAATCGAAGGTTCACGCCACTGAACCTGACAATATTGACGTTTTAAAACAACGTATTGTTGTAGAATGTGAGGCTGTTTCCGCAGACACATTTGCAAAAGTACGAGAAGAGTTTAAAAATAGGATATTTCACTGTCAGGAAGTAAATGGAGATCACTCCGAGCAATTTCTTCAAGTAGATACTGATTCTTAAATCTGTAATTAATATCATACTGAATGGAATTTAAATTTTAATGTTTACTAATGAGCCATTGAAACTGCCATAAACACAAACAAAATTAGTATCATTGAATAGGTTTTTTCGATACCTTTTAAAAGAGGTGTCGCTTGCCGTAGGGTTCCATTTGAAATTATTGGTCACAATGGCCTTGTGACGTCTTCTTTGACGATTTCGTCATCTTTCATCACTAGTACAAGTAGTTACAACCTTTAATATTCAGTTTCCAAATTTCACTTGTTTATGTATAATCGTTCCAAAAATAAGAGGGGGGGAGGGGACTTTTGCGAAGCACTGTATAACTCTCGCAGGTAGATATCTACCCTTTTCCTATGCATTAGTATTATCACTATTAATTGTTTTGTTAGTTTTTTGGTTTTGTATTTCTTTATTTCAATTGTTTGCATGTCGTTTATGTTATTGTGCAGTTTGAAATTATATGACATATAAGTATTAGATTGATTTGATTTATGAACATGATGTTTCAAATCAGATGTAGAATCATCTGCGACTGAAAGATAAACTTTAGTAACTATCTTCCATCGTTCAAGATAACATTTTGGGAGGTATTCATGTTGAACATTGAATAATGAATAAAAATATTTTTATTTGAAAATCCACGATGAAAATGACAAATCTTTCTTTTCATTATTCAATTGATGGACCATGGAAAATAGTGACTAAAGTGTATCTTTCAGTCGCAGTGATTCCACACCTGATTTTATGAACATCCTGTTCATATTTTCAAACAAATCACTCCTAGAGAACATATAATGAATTATAGATCACCAATTGAATATGTTGACTTGGCATTCGATTCTTTTCACAAACGCATTTCAGAAGACTTCAAAAAAGCGTTTTCACCTAAAAAAATCAAACAAAACGTACCCAAAAAATCATATCTTAAAATTTTTTTTTTAAGACAAGCTCATATTATACGAATGCACTAAAAATAAAAAAATATTTTCTTTTATTTTGATCTAGGTTATTCTGTGAGTAACAGATTCAAAATATTGCAGCGCAAGGTTACCTATTTTGTATAATAAAAGTTTTCTTTAAAATTATTTTTTTTATAATTTTTATTTTTAACTTTTCAGTTCCGTTTTTATCAACAACTAATATAAAAGCTTGTTTTTGTTCGTTTATTTATTATTTATTTTTTAGTATTTATGATGTTAAATAACTAGTTTAGTTATTTCAATCAATTTTTTTTAAATTTTGACAAAAAAATCATAATCTCCGACCCCGAAAATCTCTAGATACCAATTTTGAATAGAATCGGACCATAATCACAAAAATTGACCTGCCAAATTTCAAATCAATCGGACGACTAGAAGTGGGTCGAATTTAACTTTCAAGATTTGATTACAGACAGACACATAGACAGACAGACACATAGACAGGCAGAAAGACACACACCGGGACAGGTGAAACTAAATAAAAACTTGTAAAGATAAAAGAAATCTAATTAATTTAAAAAATACGCAAACAATTCAGCAGTTCTCAACTATATAAAACAATATTGTTTCATATTGAAGAATGTTGTGAATGCCACAAAACAAATGTTCCTCAAACAAATTCCTATTATAAAATAAAACAATTTGATAATGTATTAACGAACATATTCTCAAAAAAAAAGAGAGTGAAAAACTTTTGATTTGAGAGAAAATGATTGATGGGTTGAAAATGCATATAAGTTGTCAATATTTTTCAAATTTTTCAAGTAAATGACATGGCATCTCTGGCTTTATCACTATCAAGTAAAGATGGCGTCAAATGAGTAGGACGTGTTGAGTCGCTCTCTGAGATTATTTGCAAATTCTTGTTTTATTTGCCCAGTTAGTGTTTACTGGAAACTTAGTGCTTAGTAAAATATATGATGCCAGTAGATACCCGTGGAAATACGTCAACCATGGATAAAAATCAAAACATACATCTCACTTCACGGATCGAGAAACTGGAAACAATGTTACACCAAGGTTTGAACGATATTAAAAGTCAAATGTTGCCGAAGGGAGGCGATCAAGGTAATTTAGTTGATTCGATAAATGAGTTTGAAAACAAATTTCGTGATTCAATTAATGACATTAAATTAGAATTGGAAAATATCAATCAAAGAATGACTAACCAACAAAAATATATTGAAACATTAAAGCGAGACCAACGGTCAAAATTCCTCGTTATAAATGGTATTGATGAGAAAGAGAAGGAAGATTTACTGGATGTCGTTGTTAAACTAATCAACCATAAACTCAAACTATCCATTTCGACTAGTTACATCGACAACTGCTATCGGATGGGAAAAAAACGTCAAGACAAGAAACCTAGGCCGCTGGCTGTTAAATTTGTAAACAAATGGATGAAGCATAAAGTGTTTGTAGTAAAGAAAAATCTGAAGGGAAGTGGTGTTGTGATCAGTGAAATGCTATCCTATGAAAATCGTCAATTATTTTCGAAAGTGCGAGAATCTGTGGGTGCCAAAAACTGTTGGACATATGAAGGTAACATTTACGCATTTCTGAACAATACGAGAAAACTTATAAAATCTTTAACTGACCTCAGTCAATGAGATTGTCATTGTTGTTGTTTTTGGCTGTTACACTGTATACGTGGTACATTTAATATACCTAATCATATATATGTATATATGTGTATATTTCTTTAATTATTAACTACCTTAATTGGGTGTATTTCTCTTTATTTTTTTCACAATTTATTATTGTGATCATCTCGGGGCACGATTTTGGTAGCGCATTACTTTTTCGATTTGATTTTTCTCTGTAGTACACCCGTACTACATAGTGTTATTAACTTAGGAAAGGAAATACATTATTATTTATCAGTAACAAATATTTGCGTATTCTACTTTAGCCTTTATTTTGTTTTCCAAGGGAGGTTAGGCCTATTTAATTAAGACTTCAATCATCTACTGATTTGAGTTTGAATTGAACTCATTTTAGTCGTAGCTGTTACAGTAGTATAGTTATTTCTTAGGTGTTCTCATAATAAATTGTACCAACAATTTATAGTGATCTACCTGTCAGCCAGTATTGAAAAATAGGGTAGAACACTGGATAGCTCAGTGGAGAAGGGGAGGTTCTTGTACAATAGTTACGTTGAAATTTTTTTGACTATTCTAACAACCATTCAAATTTTGTCATTTTGTGTCATATGAAACAATTTCACCCAAGCATGTCAACATTACACTGACTATTCCACGCACCTTGAATTTTCACAAAATCTGACCAATCAAAACCAGAGACAGTTTAATTATCGCGAAAACACCAGCTGTCTTTCAATTCTGATTGGTCTATCAGCATGGTGTTTTCAACGACGTAACCATGGATACGGATCGCAACGCAAAGTTTGACAGTTTGACCAAAATAATTGTAGCTGCAAACGTCAAAATGAGTCGCTTCGGTGCTACTTCAAATGAAGTAATAAACCAAAGTAAATATACCCAGTAACACAAAAAAATCAAAATCTTATATATGGAGACAATTTATGACGTTCTGTGCGGAACGCAACTACAAATTAGATGCAGAAAATAGCAACGAAAGATTAGCATTCATTCTAAAAGACTGGGCATTCAATATGCGGGAAATTGATGGTAGTGATTAAAACCATATGGAACACTACTGCAAAATTAATACAGGAAAAATATTGTTGTGAGTATCAGAGACATATTGATCCCTTCAAAAATATAATGTTCAAGGGGGAGGGCGGCTCGAGATAGCAAGAGAAAATTGTTGCAAGCTGTACCCGAAAAAATAAAATGAGTTCTGTCGCTACGACTACAGATGAATATAGAAATATGTGCTTACAATAGGACGAAGACACGCCAGAGGGACTCCAAAAGAAGTTTTTTCACATAGCTGCGTAGAACTAGCTTGGAGAGGTAACGAAGCAACGTTTTCCAAGTTATATTTTTTTAAGGGAGAGACTGACAACAAAGGCTGTTCAACAAACAGAATTGCAAATAACCCGATATTCTCCAAAACCCGCCACGGTGGTGATAAAAACTGTGCAGATACTAAATGGCTTACTCAAAATTTAAAAAAATCCGAAATGTGTCCTGTGAGATTATACCGGAACTTATATCGAAAAGGGGAATTATTACCAATGACAGACTTTTTTTCTGACAGTGAATGGCAAGTGGAATAAATATAATAATAATAATTGGTACAAGAATTGCCCTATTGGTATTATTACAATATCAAAACTATCTGCAGAAAAGATAGGATTAGACACTAGAAAACTAAAATAACAAATCACTCTAACGCACTGCAGTTAGTCAGTTACTAAATCCGGCGTTAGTGAACAACAAGCTATGGAAATTTGGACATGGAAGTTCGAACTGGATGAAACCGTATTTACATCTAAGTGCTGAAAATCATCAGAATATAGTGAATACTTTTAGGAGTACTTCAAGTACATCAAGTAATAATACCAACAATACATTGTAGCCACCTAATAACGGTCATACTATTCAAATTTTTTTCAATTGTACCATTTATAATAATTATAGTCGAGAATAATATATTATGTTCGTGTTCATAAAAAATTATTTATTGTTATAGGTAACAAATTATAATTGAAACAAATCGTTTATAGTTTAAATAAATATTTCATGCTTATAATTAAATTTGAATTATTTTTATTATTAAACTTCTTCCACTCATTCTGCCAATTTAAATTTTTTTGATTTCATTTTGTTCGTGAAATAGTTCTTAAAATAAATAATTCTTGTTTTTGTCTTTTATTTCTAACTCAACTGAGTTTTGAAAATCGGGGACTCGTGGTGTTTTCAAGCAACTCACGTTTCGTTTAGAAATAAATCGACAGACTTATCGCGAAAATTCAGTCACTAGTGGTATTACTACTGATAATTGCATTCAGTGCAATTATCCACACTCCTACAGCACAAGAAATAAAACAATATCATTAAGCGTACCTCGCTGTGACAAAACCATAGGGCAACGTCACTGTGACTTTCTTGCACCAAAACTTTATAGCCTAACACCTGTTGATATAAGGAACTTACAGAGCATCAATTTATTCAAGAAAAAAATAATGGATTTTGGTTTTGAAGGAGCAAATTACACGATTTTGTTAATAAAAAACTAAAAATATATGGTTAGGTATTTTATACTCTTCAATCGAAACAATGAATGGTCATTATTATTTTTATTAGAATATAATTTTATATTCATGTTCCCCCCGTGTTAATTGTATAAGTCTGAGACATCTATATATGTACGTATGCGCATATCTCCTCAAAGCTACCGAATTTTATATTCTGATACTTTTATTTTTTTTATATTTGTACATTTTAGTTTTTTTAAACTTTTAAACTTTTCCCTTTAGCACTTTTTATTTTACATTTATAAATTTTACATTAATACATTTTTATAATTACATTTTTTACATTTTACATTTTACATTTTACATTTTACATTTTCAATTTTCATCTTCATTTTCTTCAATTATATCTATATATTTTATATTTTCAAATTATTCTAACGAATCATCTTCACTAGTTTGTAATGATCACCTACTGAAATTGATGGAACATACAACAACATGAAGCCACGTACAAGCGATAGTTACATTGAACTAAAGTTCTGTGGATCCCCTTTTATTTACTGTACGCACTTTAAACATATATCCCTTTTTTTGTAAATATTTTTTTTGGTGGAATAAACTTTTTATTATTATATTATTATTATTAATTTTTAAATATTGACAAACGATTGAGTTTTGACAACTTCATTCCAAATACATTTCGAAATGTCACGTTTTGGCAATGCTAATGTTCAAAGTATAAATGCGCTAATCGAAGAAAAAATTCCCAGAAATACAACCTACAGTCACAAATATATTTGGGGAATATTTATGGAACTTTGCTGCGAACGAGAATATGAATTAAATGAACATAGAAGCTCAGAAGAATTGGCGTTGATACTAAAAGATTGGGCGGTCAATATGAGAAAGAAAGACGGGACCGAATTTGAAGAAGCAACGGTGAAGACAATGTGGAACGTTTCGTGCAAACTTTTGAAAGAAAAGTACTGTAAATACTATATTATGATTGACCCGTTTAACAATATAGTATTTAAACCAGCCCGAGATGCCCGCGATGCAATCAGGAAGAAACTACAAGTAGATCCATGTAAACGTAAGTCCAGTTCAGTTTCGTTACATTTGTCTGAAGTTGACAAAATAATATTGCCATGGAATGAAAATACTCGAAGGTCTATGCGTAAATTTTACCATATTGCTGCTGTAGAATTGGCGTGGCGAAGAGGGGAGGCAGTTGCTTGTCTGGTTGATTTTTTTCAAATCGAGAAAAATAACGATGATTCTCCAACAAATCGCATTGAATACAATCCGGTGTTCAGTAAAACGTGCCAAGGTGGTTCTAAAAGCTGTACAAGTAGTAAATGGTTGGTTTCCAATAGTGGAAGACAAAGCTGCCCTGTACGTCTTTTTCATAAACTGATATCAAAACGAGGCGACAATACTACCTCACCACGACGGTTCTTAAAGCCAAATCGACACTGGAAAAATGAAACTGACAAATGGTACGATAATGTACCTGTTGGAAGAAATACAATAAATGGATGGACTGAATCTGCTGCTGAGGCAATTGGCTTGAATGTAAAGGACAAAAAGATAACAAATCACTCGAATAGATCAACTGCTGTTAGCGAATTGGCAAAAAGTGGTGTAGAAGAACAACAATTGCTGAAAATTACTGGTCATAGCAATGAAAATTCTATAGGACCATACTTAAATCTCGATCAAGAACACCACAACAAGATCATAAATATTATACGTGGTAATAGATCTTCTATAGTAGAGAACAGCAACGAATCTAATGTTAAGTTAAATTTTAATAATTGTACTTTCACTAACTGTACTTTTAATAAATAAATAAATGTTTCAATGTGTTGAGTTATACCTTTTTTTGTCAAAAAAATTTCCGCCGAATATCCCTCGGACATGCCTCATAATTTTATGACAAATTTCTCAAGCTCGATGCTTGGTAACAGCCCTCAGCCTTCGGCCAAGGAACGAGCTTTCGATTGTCATAAAATTATCTCGTCTATTATCAATGTCCTAGGGATATTACTACTGATAATGAACCCAGTTTGAATGGAGAACGAGAAAAGTTTATTGTAACGTAAATAAACTTAACTTGGTTTAACTAATTTATTTAACACTTAATCTACAACTTAATTTATATTACTACGCCACTGTATAGCTCGATGGTATGGGCTCGTTCAGACTGTCTCTGAGACTTGAGGGTTGCCTATTTATCTCCGATACAGCATTCTCGATGTTTCGAATTCTTTCCGTTGGCGACCGGCGTGTTCCAATTGTTTCCAATATTGACCGTTGTCTTCCGCGGCAGAGCGCACTGGAGGTTTCGAACATCCCCGGGGGGATGATCTCATCGCTGTCGACGGCAACATGTGAGGCGACAGGTCCGGCCTAGGGTTCGTTAATTCCCCCTTCTAAAATTTTTCGTCCCAAATTTCATCCTTGAGGTGACGATATCTGCATGCTCCCCATATCTGCACCGTGAAGTTCGTTTGGAAGTAACACTCCACGGTCTTCGGGGATCGGTCGTGGAAGGGGGTTACAGCAAACCAAAACTGACGCCGGGATCGGGAATATCGCCTCCAGCATATTTTAAACTCTCCAGTCCAACCCATCAATACCACGGGACAATTTTGGAATTGCTAGATCCACCAGATTCTGGTCCACCATAGTATCTCTTAGTTTGGGAGATTTCTTCCAGACATCTTCATGGGACGGTTTATCTTGGGAATCCCCCTTTTTGGAACTAGGTAGTAGATGTTTCTCTGGCCTTTCTTTAATTTGTAGCACCCCACCAACTTCTGGATTCTCCCCCGAGTGTTTGGAGTTGACCAAATTTTTTGGAGAACACTACGGCGATGCCCCTGACATTGAAGATCTTCTGCCAAAGTGCGCTAGTGCGTAGTCAGCAGGCACCTGAAAAGGTCTCGGACTTTTAGTAACCCCATGTAGAACTTTCGCCCGTTTGAATACAAGGACATAAATTTCCCGAACGTCATATCATCCTCCGGTGGTTTGAGGGTGCGAATTTTGGTCATGGTTTCCAGCGAAGGGGCCAACCTGTTGAAATGGACGACCCTTGGTTTCCCTCGGGTGGTTTAAAGATTCGGCAAAGGTCGTTTATCCTTTTCACGATTTTAAAAACCCTTCCCACGAGTTCCGCAACTTTGGGATAGTCCACGACGACGTTTGGGGTTGTACAGCCAAACCAGGTCATCAACCTTTAAATCCTCCAGCGTCGGCCTTGATGTCATGGTCTTCTTCATTTTATCGTTTTGGCACTCTGGATGTTCAACCGACTCGTTCGTGGATGTCGCATTCTCTGCCGAAGTTTGTTGCCCGTAGTCCTCTCCCGCAGGTTTTTGTCCTGGCGGTATCCCAAACCAGGTCCGAAGGCGTTCTCGGCCCATTATAATACTAAGCAGGAGTTTGACCGGTTGACTCGTGAACTGCGGATCGATAGGCCATCAGGAACAAAATGAAGATACTGGTCCCAGTCTCTTTGATGGTGAGACAACCTTGGACAAGTGGGGTTGATCGTCCTGTTCATCCGTTCCACCTTTTAATGGACTGCGGATGAAAAGGCCGTGGTTCTTGTCTTGCGGATGTTCAGCGGAGACATATTTTTTTTGAAAGGTTGATTCAAAATTTTGCCTTGATCCGGGTGCAGCCCATTGGAATACCGAATCGACATCCACTCTTTCACCAAGACGTCGGCGACGGTGCTGGCCTCCTGGTTGGGCGGGCCCGGCTTCCGCCCACTTACTGAAGTAGTCCATTCCACAAGGATGTATTTATTCCCGTGGTCGGATACGGAAACGGGGCCCGGGGATGTCAATGGCGATTCTTCGAACGGCTGCCTACGTTGTACCCGGGCGCATCGCCGGTCGTTTCCGGGTCCATTGCTAGCACGCCGGGGCACTTCCTGCACCAGTCCTGACGTCACGAACAATTGGCCCAGTAAAACCGTTGCCTTACTTTCTGCAGGGTCTTCGTCCTCCCAGATGTCCCCGGCGACTCCATCAATGGTTTCCCGCAGCACTTCCTCTCTTCTGTTCCTGGGAACAATTATTTGGCGTCTGTCTTCCCCACCAATATCGGCCTCCAACACGTTTCGGGTCCCATTGTCCAGAATAAGAGGTTCCATTGTGCCCAAAGGGACTTAAAAAAGACGGCGAGTAACCCGGACTTCCCCTGCCATGGTCTTCGATTGCCCCTTCTTCCAGCTGACGCCCAAGGTCGGGGCTCTTGGTCTTTCTGGATCTTGCTGTCATTCCAGTTGTCATCCATTGCCGCGGTTCTACAAAGTAAGTTCTTTTCTTCTGCTCGTCGAAAAAGTGAGCAATCATCTGGACATGGTCTTCGCGACAAGGCATCTGCATTCTTATGGTTTGTTCCGGCTCGATGTTCGATCCTCGAAATCGAATTGGAGTCTTTGACAACGTGCTACTTGACCCTCAGGATTTTTGAACTGTAAGAGCCATTTTTAGAGCTGCATGGTCAGTTCTCAACAGGAATCTTTTCCGTACGTCTTGTAAAGTGTTCCACCCCTTTTCAACAGCTAACAGCTCCGCCTGGTGACACAGTAATTGCGCTCTGGTTTGCTAAGCGTCTTGCTGAAATAACCAATGACCTTCTCCTGTCCCTCCTGGATCTGAGATGGGGCAGCTCCGTCCCACGTTGCTGGGCGTCCGTATCCAAAATGAATTTCCCTTTGGGGATAGCTCAGTATAGTGCGTTGATCAAAGCTCCTTTCAGCTTCCTGAATGAGTCTTGACATTCTTCGACCACTGGAACTTTGTTTGGCCTTCCGTGAGCTTGGTCAAAATGGTTTAAAAGGGTGTTGGGAATCCCAGCACATATCGGCGATAGTATGTGCAAACCAAGGAAACTTCGAAGTTGGTGAATGCTTTGGGGGCCAATCCTTAACAGCTTTGATCTTCTGGTCACCCTGCTACTCCTTCTCCAGAGACAACGTGGCCGGGGTATCGTATTTTTTGGAACAGATGGCATTTCTGGGGGTATTTTAATCCGAGTTCCTCAGTCGCAGGGGAAAATTTCCTCCAATTTTTCACGTGGTCCTCAAACGATCTGCCGACCACAATTATGTTTCCCAGATACACTGACACGTGTTCCATGAGAGTCCCCTTCAGTCGTTTCCATCAATCTGAATGTGGCGGGGGCATTACAGAGGCCCGAATGGCATAAAAGGTGAACTGCCACAACCTGGGCCGATGGAAAAAACAGTCTTTTCGATCTTCCTGACCCGCCCTTTTTTCCGATCCACCCCTTCGGGGTCAAGGGCGAAAAAAACGTGGAACCAGCCAACGTGCTGGGGTGTATTTTTCTCGGGGGGGGAATTCCTTTTTTCGTGACATTATTAAGTTGGCGATATTTCCTACAAAAGCGTGTCGATCCATCCTTTTTTTTCCCCCCAGTGGGGAGGGACCGGGGACTGTCAGACGGTTGATAACCTTTTTTTTTCCCCCTGCTGACTATTTTGTCGCCCCTGCCTTTTGGCAAAGGAATCTTCTTTTGATTCCGGATCGGTCGGGATTTTAAAACAATCTTTTTGCACCCATTAGTTCGCCCCCTTTTCCTTTTCCGGACAAGTGTCTTGGTCCCTTTTTTACTAAACCTTGGGGTTTGGGTTTTTTTAGCGGGTTTTTTATGTTTTTTGGGGAGATGGAACCCAATTTTTTTGTTCTGTAAGTTGTTGGTTTAATCGAAAAACCCGAAACCCCCCGGGACCCGGGATGAAACTGACGGCATGCCCCAAAATTTTTTTTTTTGGGCAGGGAAATAATTGACATTCATGACCCTTTTTTGGCAAAATTTGTCAGACCAACAAGGTTTTCCCCCAGTGAAACCCCTCGTCCAATTTTTTTTATCATAAGTTTGGGTTTGAACATCACCAGTCTCCCTGCTCGCCCCCCCCCCTCCAGGCGAGCCTCCAGAATTTTTTTAGCCCCTCGGGTGGGGTTACATCTTCAGCCAACAGCACACGGATCAACCTTTTTTCCCGAAACCCAGCCTCCGTTGACAGGGGACGCCGTCTTTGAAATCCAATTAAAAAACCCCCGGGGAATTATGATGTCCTTTCCGATGATTGCATCGTCTTCGATTCCGCTGCGCCATGTTTACTTTAGGTTCCCCAAAAATTTTTTCCCAATCGGTAGCTCGCCTATAAAAAATAGCTGGCTCCCCGTTGCCGTGCGTAGCCCCAAGTTGTCGGTTAATCCGTTCCGGGTTCTGGCGGAAGGCCCAAATTGTCCATCGCACCTGTAATTTTGGGGAGCTGGTGCGGTCATTGATGAGACCGTCACGAAAAACCCCTTTTTTGTCGGAGATGGCATATGCTTTTTTAAACCGGGGGTTTCCGCCCTGCCGACGACTCCCCTTTCATCGACCTTTCGTTTTCCCCCATCGGGCCCCTGAAAGTTGCTTTTCGCACATGTCCAATTTTTCGACAACCGGCATCTTATATGTCTTTTTTTAGGGCCCCTTCCTTCATCCCCTTTTTTTTTGGCAGCTTCCCCGTTGCAGGCTCCTTTTGTCTTCCCCCCGTTTGAACTTTTTTTTTGGCTTTTTTTAGCATTGTTTTGTGCCCCCAAAATTCCAAACTCGTGCCAGTGCGTCACGAGATGTTTGGGCGAGCTAATATCAAAGGCCCGGGTTTCGGCACGGGTCCATCCAAAATGCCTGAACCGCTAATCGCTCCATTACATTTTTTTCCCGGATGGCTGATTGCAGACGAAAAGGTCAAGTCGTTTGAATTTTTTTTAAGGATTCGCCCGATTTTGGGGGCGATTTTTCAGCAGGGGATAGGCCAAAAGGGGGGGCTTTTTGTAATTCTAGATGTTTAACAGCGATCATAGTCCTCCCCTTCTTGGGGGGGAAAGTTTTGGGGAAATTCGTCCTTTTTCCCCCTAATGCGGGGTTGTGCCGCTCTTTCCCGCATTCTCCATTTTTTTGGGGGCCCTGCTTCCCAAAATGCCGGCGGTATGGGGGGGGTTTTTTTCCCCGAACTAAGTTTTGGGAAAACTTCCTTTTTGGAAAATTTACATCTTTTTTCCCCCTTTAAATTTTTTCCCTTCAAACTCAAGTCCCATTGAATTTTCGTTAACCATCTCTGTGGAGGGGCACAAAATTGTTTTTTCCGCTTACTGATCGTTTCTATTTTGTCCATTTCCTCGACCCCATCTTTGATTTTATCCACCCCCCTGTTCATTTGCTCCCCTAATTTTACTATCTCGTCTCAAGGGTTTCCCCCCCTTTTCTTTCTTCTAAAAAAAAATTTCCCCACCAAAATTTTTTTGGGGGCCTTTTTGTGTTTTCCGGGGAAATTCTTTTTCCCCCGGCTTCTTGAATTTTCTAAACTTTTTTCCCCGATTTCTAAATTTTTCTTGAAGCTTCTTTTCCCCCGATTTCTAGCATTTTTTTCCCGGTTTTTTTAAATTTTTTTAGAAGCTTCTCCAGTTTTTTAAAATTTTCTTCCAGGTTTCCCTTTTTTAAAAATTTTTTAAAAACTTCTTTTCCCCAAAATTTCCCGGGGAAATTTTCCCCTTTTAACCCCTTTTCCCCGGGTTTCTAGCATTTTCTTCCGGTTTTTGAATTTTTTTTCAAGCTTCTTTTCCCAAAAAATCCCCCGAATTTTTTGCAGCTCTTCTTTTCCGGATTCTATTATCGGACTCCTCCCCCGGGGGAAATTTGAATAAAAATGTTTGGGGCCTCACCTTTTTTGGGTAAACCTTCTGCAAGTTTTTTTCCCGGGAAATTTTTTCTTTTTTACCCGTTTTTTCCATTTCCCCTTTTCCCCCCCAAATTTCCCTTTTCCAATTCCGTACCTTAAAAATCCGCAAGACGCATTTTTTTTTGAACACATTTTGTTTTTTTACGAGGTATCAGTCTGTTTTACAAAAAAATTTATAAAAAACCCGAATTTTTTCCCCCGGGCCACCAGTCTTTTTTTTGTTTCACGCGAAGAGTGTAACAGTTTATATTCCAAGCACAATTGTCCACTTCGCAAAAACCCGGGCCACTGTCTTTTTTTTTGTTTCCCCCGCGAAGGGGGAAAACGTTTTATTCCCACGCCCCAATTGTCCCTTCGCAAAAAACCGGGGCCCCTGTCTATTTTGGGCGTAAAAAAAAGGGGCTATCAATTTATTTTCTGACTATCCCTCCAGTCACTTGTTTATTTTAAAAAACCCCTTTTAAAATTGAACGTAAATAAATTTTTAAATTGGTTTTAATTAATTTTTTCCTTAACCCCACAACTTAATTTATATTACTACGCCACTGTATGGCCTTCCCCATGGTATGGGCCTTTTAGACTGTCCGGGGCTTGGGGGGGTTTCCTTTTATCTGGGGTACAGCTTTCCCCCATTTTCGAATTCTTTCCGTTGGGGACCGGCGGGGCCCAAAATTTTTTCCAAATTGACCGTTGTTTTCCCGGGCGAGGCCTGGATGGTTCTGGGGTCCCCGGGGTGATCTCATCGCTGTCGACGGCAACATGTGAGGCGACAGGCCCGGGGGCCCAGGTTCGTTACATTTTATTAACCAGAACGATATTCATACAAAACAGTCAGTTTTGGGCTAAAATTCCTACCCCAGTACGTACTGGGGTTGTACAGTTCTAAAAAAACTGCGGGGGAAACGTTTTTTTATGGTTAAAAATCGTGATTGAGGTAATAGGCAGTTTAAAAAAAAGGGGGGTTTATCAAATCCTTTCCCCCATGAACTGCAAGCACTGAGGGTGGTTTCCTTCTAAGGACTACGGGGGTCCGGAAGATTTCTCCTCCCCGGGGAAATTTCCCCGGGGGGTACCCAATGACGGATTGAAAAGGCCTAATAAATGAAAAGGGGGAAGAAAATTCCATGATCCCGGGAAAATGGTATTGATTCATATTGGAGGAGGGCCCCCGGTCGTTTTTAGCTTATTTTCCTTTTAAAAATGGGGAGACAGACCCAAATAACCCCCGTTAACCCGAAAAACCGAAAAATCCCCACCGGGAAATTTAATAAAATTAACAGAAAAATTTTTTAATGAAAGTAGACCACTGTGCTCTCGCTTGGGAAAACTTTTTTAAATGGTTTGGTTTTTTAAAATGTTAAATGGAAATTTTGAAAATCCAAATAATTTGATTGGCCCTCCTTTTTCACATTAAATATTGGGGTTTTAAAATTTTTGGGCCCCTTTCGGTTCTCACTGCTTTTTCGTTTTTTTATCAACGACTGGGAATTTTTCAGTTATTTTTTTCGATCCCTTAAGTCGAAAAGATAGGACATCCAAAAATTTTTTGAAACAAGGAAAAAAGGGGTTTTTTGAAAATATTAAAACGCATTACTAAAACGTGCTCAATTTGAAAAATAATCTGAAAATAGACCGTCCAAACCTTTTAAAATCATAGTATTGTTGATCGGGGTGGAAAATGGGGAAAAAAACAATAAAATTTGGGGGAAATTTCCGATTTCAACCATTAAAAATATATGAAAAAAGTATACCCTTATCAACCTTCATTGTCCCCCTTTGGGGGGTTTTTACCTTTTTTAAATTTCAAAACCCTTACTTTTCCCCAAAAAACGAATTTAGTTTTTAATTTTCATACCAATATATTTTTCCCCAAATTTAAAGATTTTAAACATTGTTTGTTAAATCTACTTTAAAAGATACATTTTTTTTTATTTTTCCCCAAAATGGTTTAGGAATTTTTACTACCTTGATGTCATCATGTCTTCAATTATAAATTTTAATTATACTAGAAATGAAAAAAAACCCCCCTAGGGCTTATATTGAACCCGCAAAGTTTTCTGTCAACTTCCCCCCTTCGTTAATTGACAAATTTAATGTAATCAGAGGTATTCCCCCCTAACAGGGTTTCCCCGTCAAAACCTCGAAAAAAAAAAAATGCGTAAAAATTGAAAAATTAAAAGAAAAAAAAAAAAAAAAAAAAAATAAAATTTTTCTCATATTTCTGAACCCTAAATTCAAATTTTAAACTTTTTTGGGGGGCTGAACTATCATTGGAAAAATGGAAAAAAAAAGGCAAAATAAAACCCCCTTTGAAAGCTCGTTTCTATTTATAACGATTCCAATATGATTGGGTTTTTTTCCCCCTTTTTTAATTTTTTTAATAAAAAAACCCCCAAAAAATGAATTTCCCAAAAAAAAAAAGGGGTATCGGCAATGAGATTGATATTTTATTTTTTTTTTGAAACTCATGAATAAGTAGGGGGAAAAATTTTAATCATGGGGGAGTTTTAAAAAAGGTAAGGCCAGATCATATTTAGAATTGACGGGCACTGATCATACAAAAGTGTCATATCTACCCAGTCCAACCCCAAAATTTTTCAATTTAAGTTTCATGGTTCAAAAAAAAAGGGGTCAAAGCTAGTTTTAATCATAAAACAAAAATAGTTTGGCAACTCATTCTTTATATTCACTCAAATCCCCCAAAAAAAAGAGCCTCTCAACCCCAACGAAAATAAATCGCAAAATATTTCTTACACAAATGTCTTCATATCCAAAAAAATTTCCCCCAACGTTCCCTATGCTTTTTGTTACACTAGAAATGTTTTTTATTCACTTAGTCCCATTGAAAAAATAACATTAAACCCCAAAATTTTTTATATACCAAAAGGGGCCCCCTCCCTTTTGGGGGGACCTTTTTTCAAATTTTAAAAAAAAAGAATGATACCCCCCACTATTGCCAATGTTTTGAAAAATTTTCAAAAAAATTTTCCCAAAAAGGGGGGTTTTTGGTTAAAACCCCCCCGAAGAGGGAAATATTTTAAGTGTTTGATAATCCCGAAGTCCGGGGATTTCCTCATTTGAAAAACCCCCGAAACCTTTTAGAAAGGC
>JAFIRS010006691.1:0-33465 GCA_018342105.1 Gonioctena quinquepunctata | reverse complement strand
GGCCCATTTGGAACACGTATACCACTCCCAACTGAAAAATCGCTGCAGAAATCGGGCGAATCCTTACAAGAATTCAGAAGCTGACATTGCACGCTTGGTTCGTCTCGCATATCCAGCCACACCGGAAAATGTAATGGAGCGATTAGCGTTCAGGCATTCTTGGTTGGACTCCGTGACCAGAAACCAGACAAGCGTTGACACTAGCTCGTCCAACACATCTCGTAGACGCACTGGCACGCGCTTTGGAATTTGAGGCAGCAAAACAATCCTGCAAAAACCAAAGTAAAGTTCGAAGTATTGAAGACTCACAGGAGCATGCTGACTTGGAAGCTGCCATAAGAAAAGTGATGAAGGAAGTTTTGCCTGAGAAAAGACAGATAAGATGCGAATGTGGCAAATTGGACATGTGCGTACAAATGTCAACATTCATCGACTCCGATCGAGGAAAACTAAAAGGTCGACGAGAGGGGCAATCGTCGGCCTGTGTCCGCAAGCCCCGGTTAACAACATATGTCGCTATCTTGAAACGACAGAACAGAGGTGTTTTTCGTAGACGGTCTCATCAATAACGAGCCTTGCACCCATGCTGCTAGATACAGGTGCGACTAGGACAATTCTCAGGCCTTCCTTTGCCAGAACACCGGAACAGGATTGAACCGACAACTTGGAAGCTACACAGCAACAGGGAGCCAGCTACTGTATATGGCGAGCTACCGATTGAAATAATTTTGGGCAGCACTAAAGTGAAACATCAGGCACTTGTAGCGGACATCGAAGACGTCAATCATCGGAATGGACATCATGAATTCCAGAGGTTTGAATTGGATTTCAAAGACGGCGTCCTACGTGTCACGGAGGAAGAGCTGGTACTTCATGGGAGAAGTGAAGAGTTGATCCGTGTGCTGTTGGCTGAAGATGTAAAAGCTACCTGAGGGCTGAAACCATCCTGGAGGCTCGCCTGGACGGTGCGAGCAGTGGGAGTGATGATGTTCGAGCCCAAACTTGCGAGATGAGAAAATTGGACGAGGTTGCCTAGGGAAAACCCTGTTACGTGCTGAAAAATTTGTACCGGTAAGGGTCGCAGATGTCAATTACTTTCCAGTGACCTTAAAGAAAGGAACAATTTTAGGGCACTGCTCGTCAGTTTCATCTGTGATCAGGGGCGTACGAGGTACGATTAGCCAACCCAACAACGCCCACAGAACTAGAAAAAATTGGATTTGCCATCTCTTCCAAAGACATAAAACCAGCTCAACAGCCCAAACTAAGAGATTTAGTCAAAAGTACCAAGACATCTTCGATACCGGACAAGGGAAAAGGGGTCGAACTAATGTGTCAAGCACAAGATTGATACAGGGGTGCCGACCGATCCGGCAATCAGCAAGAAGACTTCCCTCTTGCCAAGAAGGAAGAGGCTGACAAAATAGTCAGCGATATGGAAAAGAAGGAGTTATCGAACCATCTGACAGTCCCTGGTCCTCTCCAGTCGTACTGGTGAAGAAAAGGATGGATCGACACGCTTTTGTTGACTATCGCCAACTTAAAATGTCACGAAGAAGGACAGTTACCCTCTCCCGAATAGATGACACCCTAGACGTTGGCTGGTTCCACGATTTTCTCGACCTGCACTGAAGAGTGGATACTGGCAAGTAGGAGCTGCTCAGGAAGATCGAGAAAGACTGCTTTTACCATCGGCTCAGGATTGTGGCAGTTCACCGTTATGCCATTCGGGCTCTGTAATACTCCGCCACATTCGAAAGATTGATGGAAACAGTACTGAAGGGACTCTCATGGAACACGTGTCTATGTATCTCGACGACATAATTGTAGTGGCAGATCGTTTGAGGACCACGTGAAAACTTGGGAAGTATTCCTGCGACTGAGGAACTCGGATTGAAGCTGAGCCTAAGAAATGCCATCTGTTCCAAAAGAAGTACGATACCTCGGCCCGTTGTCTCTGGAGAAGGAGTAGCAGTGGATGACCAGAAGATCAAAGCTGTTAGGATTGGCCCATCCCAAAGACATTCACCAACTTCGAAGTTTCCTTGGTTTATGCACATACTATCGCCGATATGTGCTGGGATTCGCCAACATCCTAAACCACTGACCAAGCTCACGGAAGGCCAAACAAAGTTCCAGTGGTCGAAGAATGTCAAGACTCATTCAGGAAGCTGAAAGGAGCTTTGATCAACGCACCTATACTGGCTATCCCTACCCAAAGGGAGATTCATTTTGGATACGGACGCCAGCAACGTGGGACTTGGAGCTGTCCTACTCAGATCCAGGAGGGACAGGAGAAGGTCATTGGTTATTTCAGCAAGACGCTTAGCAAACCAGAGCTGCAATTACTGTGTCACCAGGCGAGAGCTGTTGCTGTTGTAAAGGAGTGGAACACTTCTACAAGTACGTGTATGGAAGAAGATTCCTGTTGAGAACTGACCATCAGCTCTCAAAAGCTCTACAGTTCAAAAATCCTGAGGTCAAGTAGCACGTTGGATCGAGAGACTCCAGGAATTCGATTTCGAGATCGAACATCGAGCCGGAACTACTCATAGAATGCAGATGCCTTGTCGCGAAGACCATGTCAGATGATTGCTCACATTGCCGACGAGCAGAAGAAAGAAAGCAACACTTTGTAGAACCGCGGCAATGGATGACAACTGGAATGACAGCAAGATCCAGAAAGACCAAGAGAGAGAGACCCGACCTTGGCTTAGTCGTCAGCTGGAAGAAGGGCAATCGAAGACCATCATGGCAGGGAAGTCGCAGGTTACTCGCCGGCTGTTAAGTCCCTATTGGGCACAATGGAACTCTCTTATTCTGGACAATGGGATCCTGAAACGTGTGTAGGAGGCCGATATTGTTGGGAAGACAGACGCCAAATAATTGTTCCCAGGAACAGAAGAGAGGAAGTGCTGCGGAAATCCATGATGGAGTCGCCGGAGGACATCTGGAGTGACGAAGACCCTGCAGAAAGTTAGGCAACGGTTTTACTGGGCCCAATTGTCAAGCTGACGTCAGGACTGGTGCAGGAAGTGCGCTGTATGCGCTGCTAGCAATGGACCTCGAATACGACCCAAGGCCCCGATGCGTCAGTACAACGTAGGCAGCCCGTTCGAGGGAATCGCCATTGACATCGCCGGCCCGTTTCCCGTATCCGACCACGGGAATAAATACATCCTTGTGGCAATGGACTACTTCAGTAAGTGGGCGGAAGCCTATGCCCTCCCAACCAGGAAGCCATCACCGTCGCCGACGTCTTGGTGAAAAGAGTGGATATGTCGATTCGGTATTCCAATGGAGCTGCACTCGGATCAAGGCAGAAATTCCGAATCAACCTTTTCCAAGAAATATGTCTACTGCTGAACATCCGCAAGACAAGAACCACGGCCCTACATCCGCAGTCCGATGGAATGGTGGAACGGATGAACAGGACGATCAACCGCCACTTGTCCAAGGTTGTCTCTGACCATCAAAGAGACTGGGACCAGTATCTTCATTTGTTCCTGATGGCCTATCGATCCGCAGTACACGAGTCAACCGGTCAAACTCCTGCTAGTATTATAATGGGCCGAGAACTGCGACTGCCTTGTGACCTGAAGTTTGGGATACCGCCAGGACAAGACACTGCGGGAGAGGACTACGTCAGCAAACTTCGGCAGAGAATGGACGCATCCACGAACGAGTCCAGTTGAACATCAGAGTGCCAGCGATAAAATGAAGAAGACCTATGACATCAAGGCCGACGCTGGAGGATTTAAGGTTGATGACCTGGTTTGGCTGTACAACCCCAAACGTCGTCGTGGACTATCACCAAAGTTGCGGAACTCGTTGGGAAGGCCCGTATAAAATCGTGAAAGGATAAACGACCTTGTGTACCGAATCCATAAGCCACCGAGGAAACCAAGGGTCGTCCATTTCAACAGGTTGGCCTTACGCTGGAAACCATGACCAAGTTCGCACCCTCAAGCCACCGGAGGATGATATGACGTTCGAGAAGTTTATGTCCTTGTATTCAAACGGGCAGAAAGTTCTACATGGGATTACTAGAGAGAGTCACGAGACCTTTTCGAGGTGCCTGCTGACTACGCACTAGCGCACTGTGGCAGAAGATCTTCAGATGTCAGGGGCATCGCCGTAGTGTTCTCCAGAAATTTGGTCAACTCCAAACTGCGGGACAGAATCCAGAAGTTGGTGGGGTGCTACAGTTGAAGAAAGGCCAGAGAAACATCTACTACCTGAGTTACCAAGAGGCATTCCCAAGATAAACCGTCCTATGAAGATGTCTGGAAGAGTCTCACCAAACTAAGAGATACTATGGTGGACCAGAATCTGGTGGATCTAGCAATTCAAAATTGTCCTGTGGTATTGATGGGTTGGACTGGAGAGTCATAAGAAGTATGCTGGAGGCGATATTCAGATCCAGCGGCGTCAAGATTTTGGTTTGCTGTAACCCTCTTCCGACCGATCATGAAGACCGTGGAGTGTTACTTCCATCGAACTTCACGGTGCAGATATGAAGTCATGCAGATATCGTCACACTCAAGGATGAAATTTCGGGACGAAATGTCTTTAAGAAAGGGCAATGTAACGAACCTAGGCCGGACCTGTCGCCTCGCGCGTTGAGTCGCAGCGATAGAGTCACCCGGAGATGTTCGAGAACAGTCCAGTCGCTCTGCCGTGGAGCAACGGTCGATATTGGAAACAATTGGAACATGCCGGTCGCCAACTACCAGAATTCGAAACATCGAGAATGCTGTATCGGAGATAAATAGGCAACCCTCAAGTGGAGTAGGACAGTCTGAACGAGCCCATACGATCGAGCTATACAGTGGCGTAGTAATATAAATTAAGTTGTATATTTAAGTGTTAAATAAATTAGTAAAACCAAGTTAAGTTTATTTACGTTACAATATATAACAGTCTTTAATTTATCCACTATGATCACTATAACAAAAAAGACAACAAAGCACAAAGACACATCCAAACCGAACACAAAGAAATTCAAGAAAATTGGAATGATTTGGCAACGCTTTTAAGTGCCAACCGACAACGCCGTTATGTTTACAAATAGATGATATAAATACTACCGTCATACGTTCAGTTGATTATCTTCGTCGCACGCATGTAATATGCTTATGAAGTCATACTTTTCTTCATTGTTTGGTGTCCTCTTTACCTATCGCATAAGGGTGCCACGAAATTCGGGTGCGCAGTAGACTAAGCGCGTTCTAGTCAGTATATTATAATTACAATTCTATGAGTGAACTCCATAATTGCGATCGCCAACATAGATGTCGCTACCGCTCCCCATGACTTCAATATTGTCTCCGAGCTGGAAAGAATCCACCGATGCCCCGTAGACCTAGGTATATTTATTGTCGGATGCTACGGTGAGATGATCGAGACTGACGTGACGAACACAACAAATTCATAAATATCATCCAACGGCAACTGAAAATGAACAAAACTGAAATAAAACACCTACTTACCAAGTGCTGCTACAGTGTTGCCATATCTACTTCGCAAATTTTGATGAAACATTTGAATATGAACACCTAGATACATTTTCTGTGATACATACTTTGATAGACTTCCTGTGATATATACTTTGATGAACTTTCTGTGATATGTACCATTTGTGACGTTTTATTTATTTAATTGTACTTTTAGGATTAACTTAGATTTTTGTACACTTTTGATTAGTTTTAAGTATAAGGATTGTTGTATAACATATTTATAAAACGCTATAATCATTAAACGACTATACTACCGAGGACTTTAAAATGTTGGACTGATAAATGAAACTATTTTTCGAATGAGGAAAAAATCACTCCCCAGATAACACAGGATATCCTATGAATATCAATTTCATGTCCCATTCTGGTTGGGATATGCCTGGATTTGAAATGGACATCCATAAGATATCCGTCGACGGATTTGAAATGGATATCCTTCAGAAGATATCATATGGATGGCCATAAGATATCCGGAGCAAATACGGATAAGTTTAAATTGCAAGATTGATTTTTATTGTGTAAATTTCTGAGTTTCTTTCATGCTCGTACATACGGATGAATTTTTTTGGAAAAATATCATGTTTCGTTTTTCTACTTGATTTGAAATGGATATCCATCGACGGATTTGAAATAGATATCTTTCAGAAGATATCCTAGGGATGGCCATGAGATATCCAAAGCAATCATAAATGAATAGATACACAAATTGTACCTTTTCAAAAATACGTTGTTGCGGGGACCCTCTGTGACCAAAGAACAGATATACATATGTCTGCGACAGCCTGGCCATACTATACGCATAATTACTGGCGACGTCTGCCATTTAATTAACCGACGAAACCAAAAAGGAGGTGGTTCTATAGTCGACCCGTATATTTTTTTTCCATCATTTTTTTTTATGTATGATCACGCATAACTTTTTACTGAGGCGTCCGATTCCGATAATTCTTCTTTCAGTGGATAGGGTGTACTTCGAAGGTGGTCCCATTTGAATTTAAAAGATGAAATCCACCCCTAAGGGTAGCAACATGAAGGATATTGATCACTCACCCTCTGAATTCTGGTACGTTAACCGATTCTATCAGGCATAACTTTGAACTGGGTTCTTCGATTTGGATGATTCTTTTTTAAATAGATAGGGTGTGCCTTATATTTAGATTTCGAATGGAATTATATACCCTTACGGGTAGAAAAATAGGGGATAATTGATTTTTTACTTATGAACATTGGCACACACATACGTAGTTGACAATGACAGATTGCTACTGACATTATTTCTGTTCCACATCCGTCAAAACCATTATATTCTATGAGAGGATGGAATGATATACAAAGTGATGAAATAAACTAACCAGAACAACAAAAATAATTTATATTAGAACAAATAGTAAATGTAGATAATCATATTATTTAACTGGTAATAGTTGAAGTAAGGTGGGTAAGTAAGTATTTTGGAAGTAATCAAAAAACAAGTAGGTAGTAATTAGTATATTTTAGCCATAAAAAATTGAAAAATAAAAACTTTTTAACAAAAAATTAAAACGATGAAATACGGAACTGAAAAGTAAAAAATAAAATAAACCTTCTTAGTCTCAGTAACTAAGCTCCTAAACTAATGTAAGTAACTAATTTTGACTCGGCGCCAAACAAACAATCAACGAACATCATTAAATTACTTCAAAAAAATTATCAGAATGTCACCGCGCAACTCGATGCCATCATTTTACGCCTTACCTAATTCATTTCCCACTAAACATGAAACCTTCCAGAAACATTTCGATTCTACCCTATTGTGGACTGTTTGAAACGTTACTTGAAACGTAACCGAGACGTTTTTTCCAGGTTTTACAAATATTTTTTAGTTGCAAGAACGTTTGAACGAAACCAAAATGAAACGTTCCAAGAAAAAGAAAAATCATATATATATTAAATATATATATATATATATATATATATATATATATATATTTTAAGTCGATACATGCTTCTACTGATGTTTTTATTGTGATGCCTACACCTATTTATACACCATAATAAATATCACGATGATAGAAAATCACCATGGCCAATCAAAAGCTGCTACCTACTACGAAAACCCTTTCAATGTTCCAACTTCAACAGAGAGTCAAAATAATGTTTGGCTTTTTTCGTCTTAGATCGATATTCCTATTAAGGAGTAACTTATTAGGTATTCGGAATAACATGGCGGAGGTAAGAAAAATCTTTCGGGTATCTTTGGATAATTGCTATATGAATAGATGAGGTTAATGGTTCAAAATAGAGCTGAAACGAATATGATTCGTTTAATCGAAATAATATTCCCACTGAAGAACTAAAAAATAATTATTACTAAATGTCAGATGGCTATAATTTTGCAATGTTACGCGGATTTAAAACACCGACGAAGATGCACGAAAGATTCTTGCACCCTCAGCGTGTATGTTATTATGCAATGCGCCGAATCCGAATCGCCATCTTTTCCACATGTGTTCTGTGATCTTTTCCTGTGTCGATTCCCGAGTTGTGTCGTGTTCGGATTTTCGTCCTTGTTTCTTTTTCATTTTGATTATTTTGTGTATTTGTTGGGAGTCGGCTGTTTATGATCATATTGGATACCATCATCAGTTAATTAGTTTAGTGTTATTATCAATCATGAAGGTAAGTCATAATTCATTGAAATCAAAGAGATACTTACGAAGAATTATTCGGCAGTCTGTAAATCAATATGGCCGCATGACGCCAATAACGAAAACCAAAATATTGAGTAAATCTGCAAATATTGTATATTTGAAAACCTCGAAGGAATAGGTACTCAGGTTTTTACCGCATACACAAAATATGCTAAGGAAATTGTTTTTTTTATGGAGAGAATGTGGTTTGAGAAGATTGGCTTTTTACACCACCATATCCACAAAATGGAGGAAAACCTATATAAAAAACACACTTTTTATATTTTTCAATTCACTAAACTCCAATATAATTTTGAGACACTCATAATTTATATAGATTTCCAATATTTTGATTACGATATGGTGTTGTTTTTAGTCTTTTATGAATGGTGTGGCATGGAAATGTAGTGAATCATACAATCTTTAAAGCGTAATATGAACATTTGCAATATTTCTAGGATGTTGTGATCATGGAAGGATTTTGAAGGACATTTTAGAAAATAGTGTTGCTGTTAGGACCATTTTGAATGATCATCGGCGAATTTTGGAAAATATAGGAACTAAAGAAAATAGACCCACCATCATAAGTAGAACTGATAGCGAAACCAGAGGGACAGAATCTATTTTCATTTCTTTTATTTGTTTTGTTATTACAATTTTGTTTGTTTTGTTATTACAATTTATTATATGCTTACAGTATATGTCAAAATAAATGTTTTTTATTGAAAATCGTACTGTATTTCATTTATATATTCATCTAGATTTCAATAGTACTTTAGATGCAATTTTTTAGTTTCCGAACTTGGTACCTATAACAATTCCTGAAAATCGTCTATTAAAGAATTGTATATCTTGTAAAGTGGGTGTTCCAAAATTTGACAAATTCCTAGCCAATGATTAAATATATGGGAATCTTATAAGTCTTTAATGAAACGTTTTATTCATATTATTACATTTTGCTTATGGGTTTCTAAGTCACTGCTTAGATTTGAAAAATTCAAATTCTGTATAGAAATTATAGGTACTGAAATGATCACTCTAAAATGTTGTTTAAGAGATTTGTAGTGCTCTTCAATATCTATAAACGTTTGAAACCATAAAATATAATTCCTATTTTAGAGACATTGCACGAACCTAGGAAAAAAGTATTTTCGAAAAGGTAAAAAAAGTATAAACAAAGTTGGAAACCCTTATTTCAAACGTGTCCAGGACAGCTTTGTTGAAACGTGTCTGAGACAGTTTTTTTGAGACGTGTCCAGTACGGTTTTGTTGAAACGTGTCCAGAATGGTTTTCTTGAAACGTGTCCGGGACGATGTTGTTGAAACGTTTCATGAAACTTCACTGAGGTAGGACATTTACATTCTCTGGGACGTTTCCGAAACTTCAGAGAGACTTAAGTGGAAAGGTTTCAGTTATCCATAACACATTTCTGAAACGTTTCTGATACTGAAATATGTTTAGTGGGTTGCTTGTTTGTTTGGCGCCGACTCAAAATTAGTTACTTACATTAGTTTAGGAGCTTAGTTACTGAGACTAAGAAGGTTTATTTTATTTTTTACTTTTCAGTTCCGTATTTCGTCGGTTTAATTTTTTGTTAAAAAGTTTTTTGTTGAGGAAGGTCATATAGCACTGAATCCAAACAAAAGTCGCGTTTTTTTCTATTTTCCTTCGTTTTTGATACCCTGTTGGTCTGGACATAATGGTTTTCATCTGTAGCAATTGATTGTTTCCAAAGGGAATTATATATTGGCCAAATACAAGTAAAAGGACATAACCTATAAACATCCATTATTTCCAATGCATTTATGTGTTTGCTGTTTGAGTTTCGATATTTTCAGAAATCCTGAAAAGCACGTCGTTACATTTGCCACAATACACGAGTTTTTCAAATGTCACAGTGCCCAGATTAAAAATGGTGTGAATGCCTACAACAGTGGACATGTGACGGAGATGATTCATCGGTAGATTCGAACATTTTCCTATTAATTGCACTGAAAAAATGAATCTTTCGGAAGAATATTTGGGAACTGGATCGAAATTCAAAGCTGCTGTAGGTAAGTTGTATGTTTTTCTATTCCTTTTTCTAGAACTCCTTGTTTAGGTACCTAAATGAAATCTCAAGAATATGACCAACAGGGTACCAAAAACGAAGGAAAATAGAAAAAAACACGAATTTTGTTTGGATTCAGTGCTATGACTATGACCTTCCTCAACAAAATAAAATGACAGACGTCGCCAGTAATTAAGCGTATAGTATGGCCAGGATGTCGCAGTCACATGTATATCTGTTCTGTGGTCACAGAGGGTCCCCGCGACAACGTATTTTTGAAAAGGTACAATTTGTGTATCTACGAGAATGTTTAAATTCATTTATGATTGCTTTGGATATCTCATGGCCATCCCTAGGATATCTTCTGAAGGATATCTATTTCAAATCCGTCGATGGATATCCATTTCAAATCAAGTAGAAAAACGGAACATGAGATTTTTCCAAAAAAATTAATCCATATGTACGAGCATGAAAGAAACTCAGAAATTGACACAATAAAAATCAATCTTGCAATTTGAACTTATCCATATTTGCTCCAGATATCTTATGGCCATCCATATGATATCTTCTGAAGGATATCCATTTCAAATCCGTCGACGGATATCTTATGGATGTCCCCATTTCAAATCCAGGGATATCCCGACCAGAATTGGACATGAAATGGATATCCATAGGATATCCTGTCTTATAAGCATGCAATTTCGCACTGAAGTTTCTTATATAACGAAGAGGGGCAGCAAGAAAGGCTCTTTGAAAATTCTCCACGGCTGAGAAATGAACCCGGGTCTCTCGCGCGACAGACTTACTATTATATTGGCGTTCAACGAATGCGGATGTGTGAGCAAGTGCTCTAGATAATTTTCTATAATTAACTAGCAAATACGGGCTCAGTGCGTCAAATAAAAGCAGAACTATCTCGTTTTCAGTAAAATACCAATAGACATTGACAACAAAAATCGTAGGAAAAGACATACAGTGCAACATAAATTGTGAAATGTCAACAGAATGACAACATGGACAGAAAGAGAAATCAGTGTAATCCAGGAATATCTAACCAAAAAGGAAGGCCCAATCACTACAGAAAATCATTCAGTAATAAGGCAAACACCTACAAACAGGTCAGTGGCAGCAATCAAAAAGAAATGTCTCGAACTAAAACGTAACCCTAATATACCTACAATCTAACAAATGGACGATAGACGAGGAACGAAGGTTGATAAGCGAATACATAAACGGAGGAGAACAACAGGTGACCAAACGTGTAAAAGCAATACTCAATGCCTTTCCTGGCAGAACAGAAAAAGCAATAGCCACAAAATTGAGAGAAAACTACCCAGATATTTATTATGTGAAGAAAACATCAATAGACTCTGACAGCAGCAATAGTGATAATGAAATAAAAAATGAACAAGATATGCCCAATGAAACAACGGCAGATGATGAAAACCACACAAATCATCCTATTAGCAATAAAATAATACTGATAATTCACAACAAAATGAAGAACAAATACAAGAGCCAGCCGGAGAATTTGATAAAATCGAACTGAATTGAATTCAAACGAAATTTAAAAATATATCCAGATCCACTCCCAAAATAAGGAAACCCATCAAAAGTTCTACATAAGGCCTTGCCACCAGAGATATGTCAAACATGTAAACCATATATTGGAAAAAATATCGCTGACATAGAAAATAGCAAATCAACACACATAAACAAAAGAAAAGATATAAAAAAGTTGATATATGTAGCCGGTGTACTTTTGAGAAATCACATTTCAAGGAAAAATAAACAACCAAACCCCAGTTACATAGAAACAGAAAATAAAATCAAAGCCCTAGAAAAACGACTGAAGAATGCACAAGCAATAATCAATTGGAAAGGAGGTACATTCAAAAAACAATGGAAAGATGCGAAGCTCAAGAAATGAAGAGATTGAAAATGAAACCTAAATAATAAAAATAAAAAAATAAAAAAAAATACCAAATGGCAACATTAACAGAACCAATGAGAAGCCCAGACCCATCGAATGTTACAGAATACTACCAGAAACTGTATACCCAGCATGATGGTGCATACTCAACGGGAAAAAATTACAATGAACTAGTGGATGAAAACTAATAAAATCAACGATCGAAGAACTCATAACCAAAACATCACCTTGGAAAAGCCCCGGAGAAGACTGCATACCAAACTACCTTTATAAAATTTTGCCCAGTGCCAAAAAATATTTAACCAAATTCATAGGTAGAATATTACAAGGAAAAGAACCTGGAAGAAATAGATGTGATAGCAAATGTTATACTAATTTACAAAAAGGCGAAGAAACAGACCCTGCCAATTGTCGTCCGATACCTCTACTAAATATCGAATACAAAATATTAACAGGAACAATAACAGAAGTCCTTAAAAAAGACCTAAAAGAATGGGCTATTCCCAAAGAACAACTGGCAAGACAAAAAACGTGGCATGCTCCAGGACAAGGCAGTCACACAATTGGCAAGAATGAGAAGGAAAAAGCATTTCTCAGCTTGGTATGACTTCAGGAAAGAGTATGATTCCATTTCACATCGACAACTGAGAAGATTAATCGGAAACGTTCCCTTACACATGAACATCAAGAATGTCTTAAGGGGGTCCATGAATCTGTGGTCGGTCCAAGTGAAAATAGATCAAGATAAAACAAAACCAATTCACATCAAAAGAGGCGTATATCAAGGTGATTCCATAAGTACTTTGCTATTCATACAACTGACTGCAGGAATCATAGAACACATTCCAACCCATCCATATCAATAGAACTACAAACACCAAACAGAGCATGAAACTAATAACAAATGAACTGAAAAAAGCTTCTGCTGAAGTTGGTCTAGCACTAAATGAAGGTAAATGTGGAATTTACACCCGTAATGGTATGCAGTTTCAAGAAGAGGAAGATGACACCCTTTTCCTGCCAGAAGTGAGAGAAGGCTATACATACTTTGGATAGGACCAGCTACAAGAGTTACAAGCAGAAACCTAGAGTATATAAAAACTAAAATAATAACAAAAACAACAAAAATATTTGAATCTAAGCTTACCTCTCAGCAAAAAATCGAACTATTCAACAGCACAATAATCCCAGCTGTAATATATGTTATGGGTAATTTATTTCCAGATGAGAAAACATCAACAACTTTGAAGAACTGTAGGGACTTGGACATCATTTTCAGAATTATGTTAGTGGATCATAATATGAAAGGCAGGCACCTAACCTAACCTCACAAAAAGGAGGGCTTGGAATGAGATCTGTAGAACTAGAAACAGAAATCCATTACATAAGAAAAGGAGTATACCTACACCCTGACATGTTGAAAACACATGAGGCCTACAAAAGTCTCCAAGCTGCAGGATGGAGAAACCCTATAATAAGTGACCACGACTTCATTATCCAAAAATATGAGTGTGAAACCATATCTCATCCAATGGGAGAATATAAGAAGACCTCTGTGAAAACCTCATCAAACATGTCAGAACCCAATATCAAAGTCAACTACTAGAACAATGGACTGCAAATATGCATTATGGAAGAACTGCAACAAATGACGGAAACACTTTACTTTCCCCGCCAATTCATCACATTATATGGAGGGATGGAGACTATCACTACTCCCCTCTGCGGCAGAACAACAACTTCGCGGACTCGGATCCATTCCAGGACGCAGAAAAATGTGCAGACGGGGATGCAATAATGCTGAAACAGCCTACCATGTAACATCATCCTGCCCAACAAATCTGTACATAATGAGACATGACAACGTGGTACACTGCTGGCTACTCAAAACCATTCTAACAGCGATAGGTGCTTCAGAAGATATCAATATCGGCCTGCACTTTGGAAACAGCTAGAACAACGGAACATGTCCATAAGAGCCGGCACAAAAATATTCACTGAGAAGAAGCTACATCATAACAAGCCTGACATCATGATAAAATTGACCAATCCAGATCGCATCATTCTCATCGAGGTAGCCATTGCACACATCCAGAAAAGAACGCGATATGCAGTGAACTCCACAATTGCGATCGACAACACAAATGTCGCTACTGCTCCCCGTGACTTCAATATTGTCTCCGAGCTGGAAAGAATCCACCGATGCCCCCTAGACCTAGCTATATTTATTATCGGATGCTACGGTGAGATGATCAAGACTGACGAACACAACAACTTCATAAATATAATTCAACGGCAGATATGCCAGAATGTGTATTATTAGCCAATTACCGATTTAACATATCAAAACAATTTTTTTTTCAAATTTCCATCAAATGTTGAAAAGACAAAATTGGTTCAAAGTACCTATTGAATATTCAATTCACACCAAAAATATGTTACCTTTCTGAAGAACATTTTAAGGATCATGCATTTTCTGATACTACCAAAAAAAATTTGGAAATTTGCTATACAAGTTCCAACTAAGCCTGGAGTTTTGAGTGATATATCTGAACCATCCACCTACTTTCGTAACAATAGATCAACAGGTTCAAATATATATGATACCATTAAGCCAGTAACTCCAAAGAGAAAATCAGAATATCAGGTTACTGATACTGAATGAATGAAAGTGTTGTGAAGGTGGAGTTTTACGTGAGATTGATGAAACTAGAGTAAATACCTTATCTCCCCGGAAGAAAAAACTCTACTTTGTTACAAGGCAACAGAAAAATAGAATCAGTAAATTGAAAAAGGCCTTATATAAATCCAAAAATAAATTGAAAAAAGCATTTGAATTGTCAAAAACTGAATTATTAAAAAAAAAGCAATGAAAAGCTAGATCCTGCAGGGGTTCGCTTCTTAAAAAGTACCCTAGTCAATCCAAGGAGAAAAAGAAGATGTATTACTTTACCAAGCAAGTCAACCTCACAGCTTATCTTAAGAGAGGTCCTTTTCGAACCAGATATAAATGCCTCTATATTTGCTAGGATAAAGATCTGTGTAAAACATATGAGTGAAATTGATAGAAACTGTAGGCACCCTTATATTTGATGAAATTTTTCAAAGCAACTTGTTCTTGATAAAGTTAATAACAAATGTGGTAGATTTAGGAAATATTTTGGTAGAACCGCTGAAATTACCATTCATGCGCTTGTTTTTATGATTCATGGAAGTATAAATCTAAATGTTCTACTAATCTATTGGAACTAATGAAATCTTTCAATATTATGCCATCAATTTTAGAATACACTCGAATAAGTACAATTTCAAAAAGCAGCTGTATAGATAACATCTTCACGAACTGTGATGATTATATCTCAGAATTACTAAACACTCACATATCAGATCACACTGGTCAAAAAATCACATTTAGCTACGAGACAAGCACACAGAAATCAGGTGAGATTGAAAAGAGATTATTCAATATGCAATCCTTCAAAGTATTATTTGCCGATCAAGTTTGGGATGATGTTTTTCTGACCCCAAATTCGAATGTGAATGAACAATCGAGAAATTTCACTGTTTTCCGATCAAATGTATCAGCTCAAAACATAGAAAGATATCACTTCACCCAGCTCCTGAACTATTACAGTGCAAAAAGTTGCTCAATACCCTTCTCCTAATGTCCAGAACAGTAGAAGGATATGATGTGCATATAAAAAAAACAAATTTAGGTACAACCAGTTATTGATAAATGGGAGGAGAATTAAATAGAAAATCGTATAAAACAATAGTGATAATAAATCAAAATGCCTGTGGCAGATGTAAGAAATAAAGGGAAAAGCTTCAAGGCCGACAAACTGAAAATACCGGGCGATCCATACTCAATTAGTAATAATTTAATAATCTGATACTGAATAATGCATCAAACTCTGAGAATTTAGAAGAAAATGTCTCTTATAACATGTTTCCTACAAAAAATTCAATATTTCTGGCACCCATAACTAGCAATTAAATTATTAAAATAATTAAAACATTGAAAAATACAGTGAGTGCAGGATATGATGGAATACCAAGCAGTATCATAAAGGGTTGTGAAAATGAACTAGCAATCCCTATATGCCACATAATAAATAATTCTTTTCCATATGGAGTTTTCCAGATAGCCTAAAACTTGCCATTGTTAAGCCACTGTATAAAAAAGGTGATCCCACACTCTTAGAAAACCATCGTCCCATAAGTTTAATACCATCCTTCTCAAAATTATTTGAAATAGCTATGTGTACTAGAATCCTTTTTTATAATGAAAAATTGCTGAGTCACTCACAGCATGGATATCTGATGGGCAAATCAATAGAAATAGCTGTTTACGATTTCATAGAAAAAATAGTTCTGGGATATGAAAACAAAAGTCAGTCGATAGGTATATTTTTGGATTTGTCGAAAGCTTTTGACAGCAGTAATCATAAAATTTTGTTGCACTCAGCTGGGTGAATTCATATCTGTTCGAACGTTTCCAAAAAGTATCAGTAGTCAGAGACGGAACGAAGCACTTTTCTGACGAAGGTCAGCTCTCGGTTGGAATACCCCAGGGAAGTGTGATAGGTCCTCTATTATTCGTATTCTACATCAATGACTTAGCATCAGAAATTGTCAACGACAAAACGCATCTCATAAATTATGCCGATGACACAAATATATTAGCAAGAAATGTTAGGTATAGCTAATGATAGCCTAAAAAAGCTCAAGACTGGCTCATGAAAAATCATTTGACTCTAAACAAAGAAAAGACAACCTACATATGTTAAACAACAACCAAAAGCATAAGAAACAAAACACAGCAGGCAGACAGGCAGACAAATTCTGGCACAAAATGTGACCCTAGAGATGGCAACGTGTGAGGCGACAGGTCCGGCCTAGGTTCGTTACATTGCCCCCTTCTTAAAGACATTTCGTCCCGAAATTTCATCCTTGGAGTGTGACGATATCTGCATGACTCCCCATATCTGCACCGTGAAGTTCGATGGACGTAACACTCCACGGTTGTCTGATCGGTCGTGGAAGAGGTTACAGCAAACCAAAATCCTACGCCGCTGGATCTGAATATCGCCTCAGCATACTTCTTATGACTCTCAGTCAACCCATCAATACCACAGGATAGTTTTGGAATTGCTAGATCCGCCAGATTCTGGTCCACCATAGTATCTCTTAGTTTGGTGAGACCTTCAACATCTTCATAGGACGGTTTATCTTGGGAATGCCTCTTGGTAACTAGGTAGTAGATGTTTCTCTGGCCTTTCTTCAACTCTAGCACCTCACCAACTTCTGGATTCTGCTCCCGCAGTGTTTGGAGTTGACCAAATTTCTTGGAGAACACTACGGCGTGCCCCTGACATTGAAGATCTTTGCACCAGTGCGCTAGTGCGTAGTCAGCAGGCACCTCGAAGTCTCGTGACTCCTCTCTAGTAACCCCATGTAGAACTTTCTGCCCGTTTGAATACAAGGACATAAACTTCTCGAACGTCATATCATCCTCCGGTGGCGAGGGTGCGAACTTGGTCATGGTTTCCAGCGTAGGGGCCAACCTGTTGAAATGGACGACCCTTGCTTTCCCTCAGGGTGGCTTATGGATTCGGTACACAAGGTCGTTCATCCTTTTCACGATTTTATACGGGCCTTCCACGAGTTCCGCAACTTTGGTGATAGTCCACGACGACGTTTGGGGTTGTACAGCAAACCAGGTCATCAACCTTAAATCCTCCAGCGTCGGCCTTGATGTCATAGGTCTTCTTCATTTTATCGCTGGCACTCTGGATGTTCAACCGGACTCGTTCGTGGATGTCGTCCATTCTCTGCCGAAGTTTGCTGACGTAGTCCTCTCCGCAGTGTCTTGTCTGGCGGTATCCCAAACTTCAGGTCACAAGGCAGTCGCAGTTCTCGGCCCATTATAATACTAGCAGGAGTTTGACCGGTTGACTCGTGTACTGCGGATCGATAGGCCATCAGGAACAAATGAAGATACTGGTCCCAGTCTCTTTGATGGTCAGGAACAACCTTGGACAAGTGGCGGTTGATCGTCCTGTTCATCCGTTCCACCATTCCATCGGACTGCGGATGTAGGGCCGTGGTTCTTGTCTTGCGGATGTTCAGCAGTAGACATATTTCTTGGAAAAGGTTGGATTCGAAATTTCTGCCTTGATCCGAGTGCAGCTCCATTGGAATACCGAATCGACATATCCACTCTTTCACCAAGACGTCGGCGACGGTGATGGCTTCCTGGTTGGGCAGGGCATAGGCTTCCGCCCACTTACTGAAGTAGTCCATTGCCACAAGGATGTATTTATTCCCGTGGTCGGATACGGGAAACGGGCCGGCGATGTCAATGGCGATTCTCTCGAACGGGCTGCCTACGTTGTACTGACGCATCGGGGCCTTGGGTCGTATTCGAGGTCCATTGCTAGCAGCGCATACAGCGCACTTCCTGCACCAGTCCTGGACGTCAAGCGACAATTGGCCCAGTAAAACCGTTGCCTCACTTTCTGCGGGTCTTCGTCACTCCCAGATGTCCTCCGGCGACTCCATCATGGATTTCCGCAGCACTTCCTCTTCTGTTCCTGGGAACAATTATTTGGCGTCTGTCTTCCCCACCAATATCGGCCTCCAGCACACGTTTCAGGATCCCATTGTCCAGAATAAGAGAGTTCCATTGTGCCCAATAGGACTTAACAGCCGGCGAGTAACCTGCGACTTCCTGCCATGATGGTCTTCGATTGCCCTTCTTCCAGCTGACGACTAAGCCAAGGTCGGGGTCTCTCTTGGTCTTTCTGGATCTTGCTGTCATTCCAGTTGTCATCCATTGCCGCGGTTCTACAAAGTGTTGCTTCCTTTCTCTTCTGCTCGTCGGCAATGTGAGGCAATCATCTGGACATGGTCTTCGCGACAAGGCATCTGCATTCTTATGGCTAGTTCCGGCTCGTTGTTCGATCTCGAAATCGAATTCTTGGAGTCTCTCGATCCAACGTGCTACTTGACCCTCAGGATTTTTGAACTGTAAGAGCCATTTGAGAGCTGCATGGTCAGTTCTCAACAGGAATCTTCTTCCATACACGTACTTGTAGAAGTGTTCCACTCCCTTTACAACAGCTAACAGCTCTCGCCTGGTGACACAGTAATTGCGCTCTGGTTTGCTAAGCGTCTTGCTGAAATAACCAATGACCTTCTCCTGTCCCTCCTGGATCTGAGATAGGACAGCTCCAAGTCCCACGTTGCTGGCGTCCGTATCCAAAATGAATTTCCCTTTGGGTAGGGGATAGCTCAGTATAGGTGCGTTGATCAAAGCTCCTTTCAGCTTCCTGAATGAGTCTTGACATTCTTCGGACCACTGGAACTTTGTTTGGCCTTCCGTGAGCTTGGTCAGTGGTTTAGCGATGTTGGCGAATCCCAGCACATATCGGCGATAGTATGTGCATAAACCAAGGAAACTTCGAAGTTGGTGAATGTCTTTTGGGATGGGCCAATCCTTAACAGCTTTGATCTTCTGGTCGTCCCTGCTACTCCTTCCCCAGAACAACGTGGCCGAGGTATCGTACTTCTTTTGGAACAGATGGCATTTCTTAGGGCTCAGTTTCAATCCGGAGTTCCTCAGTCGCAGGAATACTTCCTCCAAGTTTTCACGTGGTCCTCAAACGATCTGCCGACCACAATTATGTCGTCGAGATACACTAGACACGTGTTCCATGAGAGTCCCTTCAGTACTGTTTCCATCAATCTTTCGAATGTGGCGGGAGCATTACAGAGCCGAATGGCATAACGGTGAACTGCCACAATCCTGAGCCGATGGTAAAGCAGTCTTTTCTCGATCTTCCTGAGCCAGTTCTACTTGCCGGTATCCACTCTTCTGATCAAGGGTCGAGAAAATCGTGGAACCAGCCAACGTGTCTAGGGTGTCATCTATTCTCGGGAGAGGGTAACTGTCCTTCTTCGTGACATTATTAAGTTGGCGATAGTCTACACAAAAGCGTGTCGATCCATCCTTTTTCTTCACCAGTACGACGGGCGTCAGGACCAGGGACTGTCAGATGGTTCGATTACTCCTTCTTTTCCCATATCGCTGACTATTTTGTCAGCCTCTTCCTTCTTGGCAAGAGGAAGTCTTCTTGCTGATTGCCAGATCGGTCGGGCACCCCCAGTATCAATCTTGTGCTGGACCACATTAGTTCGACCTCCTTTTCCTTGTCCGGTATCGAAGATGTCTTGGTACTTCTTAACTAAATCTCTTAGTTTGGGCTGTTGAGCTGGTTTTATATCTTTGGAAGAGATGGCAACTAATTTTTCTAGTTCTGTGGGCAAGTTGTTGGGTTGGCTAATCGTACCTCGTACACTCCGGATCACTGAGGAAACTGGGAGCAGTGCCCCAATATTGTTCCTTTCTTCAAGGTCACTGGAAAATAATTGACATTCATGACCCTTACGGGCACAAATTTGTCAGCACGCAACAAGGTCTTCCCTAGTGTAATCCCTCGTCCAATTTTCTCATCATGAAGTTTGGGCTCGAACATCACCACGTTTCCACTGCTCGTACTCCCGTCCAGGCGAGCCTCCAGAATGGTTTCAGCCCTCTCAGGTACGCTTACATCTTCAGCCAACAACACACGGATCAACCCTCACTTCTCCCATGAAGCACCAGCTCTTCTCCGTTGACACGTAGGACGCCGTCTTTGAAATCAATTCAAACCCTCTGGAATTCATGATGTCCATTCCGATGATTGCATCGTCTTCGATGTCCGCTACAAGTGCCTGATGTTTCACTTTAGTGCTGCCCAAAATTATTTCAATCGGTAGCTCGCCATATACAGTAGCTGGCTCCCTGTTGCTGTGCGTAGCTTCAAGTTGTCGGTTCAATCCGTTCCGGTGTTCTAGCAAAGGGAGGCCCGGGAATTGTCCTAGTCGCACCTGTATCTAGCAGCATGGTGCAAGGCTCGTTATTGATGCGGCCGTCTACGAAGACACCTTTGTTCTGTCGTTGAATGTTAGCGACATATGCGTTGTTAACCGAGGCTTGCCGGACACATGCCGACGATTGCCCTTCTCGTCGACCCTTTTAGTTTTCCTGCATCGGAGTCGATGAATGTTGGACATTTGCTACGCACATGTCCAATTTTGCCACAATTCCGGCATCTTATCTGTCTTTCTCAGGCAACACTTCCTTCATCACTTTTCTTATGGCAGCTTCCAAGTTAGCAGGCTCCGGTGAGTCTTCCTCAATCGTTTGAACTTTACTTTGGGTTTTGCAGCATTGTTTTGCTGCTTCGAATTCAAAGCTCGTGCCAGTGCGTCACAAGATGTGTTGGACGAGCTAATATCAACGCTTGTCTGGTTTCTTGGTGACGGAGTCCATCCAAGAATGCCTGAACCGCTAATCGCTCCATTACATTTTCCGGTATGGCTGGATATGCGAGACGAACCAAGCGTGCAATGTCAGTTTCAAATTCTTGTAAGGATTCGCCCGATTTCTGACAGCGATTTTTCAGCTGGGAATGGTATACGTGTTCCAAATGGGCGTGGCCATATCGTAATTCTAGATGTTTAATCAGCTGATCATAGTCCTCCTGTTCTTGGGCGGTGAGAGTTTGTAGAATATTTGTCGCTTCTCCACGTAATGCAAGTGTCAGTGCTACAGCTCTTTCCCCTGCATTCCATCCGTTTGCTTTGGCCGCTGCTTCAAACTGCCGGCGGTAATTTGCCCATGGAGTTTTCCGTCGAACTGAGGCGGCTTCATGGAAGCTCCCTATTTCTGAAATGACCTTGACATCTTTTATACCCTCTTGAACTTTTATCCACGTTCAAACTCAAGTCCAGCATTGCATTTTCGTTAACCATCTCTGTGGAGGACGCACTATTAATTTGTTTTTCCAGCTTACTGATCGTTTCCTTTATTTTGTCCATTTCTGCCTCGATTCCGTCTTTGATTTCATCGCTGATTATTTCCTTCATCTTGTCCATCTCTGCCTCGACGGTTCCTATTCTTTTTTTTAGACGATTCGCCACACCACAGAGTTCTTTTTTTAGGCCTTCTGTGTTTTCAAGGAGCTTATCTTCCAGGCTTTCTAGAAGCTTCTCTTCCAGATTTCTAGAATTTTGTTGCAGTTCTTCTTTCAAGGATTTAGTAGTTTCTTCGAGTTTATTCATTACCAAACTTAAATCACCTCCGGGAACTTCGAATAAAAATGTTTCGGGGTCCTCACCTTCTTGTATAAGTCCTTCTGCAAGTCTTTCCTGGAGTACTTGCTTTTTACCCGTTGTTTCCAGTTCCCTTTCCTCCAATTCCTGTTTCAATTCCGCTACCTTCAAATCCGCAAGGCGCACTTTTCTTGAACACATTTTGTCTTTGACGAGGTATTAGTCTGTTTTACACGAAAAGTTTATCAGTTTGTTAAAAATTCACTTCGCGAATTCTTTTCCACGGGCCACCAGTCTATTGTCTGTTTCACGCGAACAGTGTATCAGTTTATATTCCCACGCACAATTGTCCGCTTCGCGAAAACCGGGCCACTGTCTATTTTGGGCGTACAAAAAGGTCTATCAATTTATTTTTCTGACTATCCACTCCACGATCACTTGTTTATTTTCAAAATCTCACTTCCGACACCAATTGTAACGTAAATAAACTTAACTTGGTTTATTAATTTATTTAACACTTAATCTACAACTTAATTTATATTACTACGCCATTGAATAGCTCGATCGTATGGGCTCGTTCAGACTGTCCGTGCCATCTTGAGGGCTACCTATTTATCTCCGTCACAGGATTCCCGATCTTTCGAATTCCGGCAGTTGGCGACGGCATGTTCCAATTGTTTCCAATATTGACCGTTGTTTTCCGCGGAAGAGCGACTGGATGGTTCTCGAATATCTCCGGGGATGATCTCATCGCTGTCGATGGCAACGTGTGAGGCGACAGGTCCGGCCTAGGTTCGTTACAATAGTATAAAAGAGATCTCTACGAATTTTGTTGGGAAACAGTTATAGGCAGTCATGCAGAGGAAAATTCAGAGAAATGAATACATTAACTGCTCCAAGTATCTATATATACGAGTGTTTGGTGTTTCTGATCAAAAATAGGGAAAAATTCGATAAGTCTAAATCACATCATAATTATAGTACTAGATCTGTGAATTTAAATATGCCAGCCCACAGACTAACTTTGACAGAAAAAACCCCTGTGTATTCATGTATTAAGGTTTATAATAGACTCCCAACGGAACTGAAAACCGAATCCTGTCTTGAAAAATTCAAACATTACAGAAATTATCAATTAAGCTAGAACCGTACAGTGTAGATGAATTTCTAGACTCCAGTTTATTGTGATTTCAATGTAAACCAAATTCTTCTTTCTCTTTGTTTTTATTTCTACAATCTTAACATTTTTTTTGTTTTTAAGATTATCTCTGATGTTAGTTTCCTCTTTATACTAAACATCACCACTTTTGACGCGTTTCACCTAATTGTATTTATATATTGTATGATGTATACGTACATTTCTTCGAATAAAGCTATATCTATCTATCTTTTTTTTTTTCAATCTCGAGAGGAAAAATCCCTATGGATACGATTGTTGCGCATGCCGGGCTCGCACCGACTAAAAAAACCCTCTCCTCCGAAAGGTACTGCGCAGGAATCACCGGGTTGGTATAATCATCTACGCAGTACTGGTATGTATTTCCGTTCGTTCTTGTATCTATTCTTCTTGTTCTTTAGTTTTTATTACTGTCCTAATGAAGTATGTTCTTCCATTTGTCCCTCTCCATGATCATCACTTCCTGGAAGTTCTCAGTGGTTAGGTTGGCAGTTCCTATTGTAATGTGTAGCGTCTGCCTTTGGGTGTGCCATCTGGGGCAGACGAACAATGTATGTGCTTCTGTGTCTATCGCTCTGCAGTATTTGCATTCCTCTGTTTCTGCTCTCTTGAATCTCTTCAGGTACGTTCTGAAAGCCCTATGGCCTTTGAGGACTTGTGTCAGGTCATAGTCTGTGCACCGATGTTCGCATTTCAGCCATTTCCCAAGTTCTGGGATCAGCGTTCTTGTCCATTCGGCTAACCCCTCTGATCACTCCATTCCTCTTGCCAAGCATCCAGGGTTCTGGTTCTTTCCTCTTTTTTTGCCTGTTAAATTGGTTCACTTCGTCCCGCAGGTGAAGTCTTTCTTTGGCTAGCAGGTATACCGGGATCTCTCCTGCCACTACATTCAATGCTTTTGTTGACGTTGTTCTACTTTTGTCAGGAGGTTTTTGTATGTTACCTTTTCTAGGACAGGGTGCCATAGCTGTGCCCCGTACAGTAGGACAGATTTGACTACTCCGTGTAATATGCTTCTTTTTTGGCTGCTCGGTCCGCTAATATTTGGCATTATCCTCGATAGTGTGGCTATTCTTTCTTCTGTTTTTTTTTGCTGCCCTACGTATATGTTCCCTGTAGTCTCCGTTCTCGCTAAGAGTGATTTCCAGGTACTGGTGTTTTACTGGTTGAAGCGATGTCTCTCCTGCATGGATTACTATATTGTCCTTATTCCTAGGACCTTTCAGGACCACTGTTTCCGTTTTGTGTTTTGCCAGTGTGAGACCATTTTCCTCCATCCAGTTTTCCACGATTTCTATTGCAATTTCTGCTTTATGCTTCATTTCATATTCGCTGTTTGCGCGCACTGTTAAAGCTAAGTCGTCGGCAAACGCGACGGCCTCGACACCTTCCGGGTAACTTTTCCTGAGAACTCCATCATAGGACACGTTCCAGAGAGTTGGTCCAAGGCCTGATCCTTGCGGAACTCCCGCTGTGACCTCCACTATTTCTCTATTTCCAATATCCAGTCCTCTGTTTAGGAGGTAGTCGTCTAGGATGTTCAGCAGATACTGTGGTGTTCTCAGTTTTTTCAGTAACTTTTTGATATTACTCCAGGGCAAGCTATTAAATGCGTTCTTCACGTCGAGGGTTATCAGAATTCCCCATTTTTCAGGATTTGTATCTACGGCCAGGGATATAACCTCTTCGATGGTTCGAATGGTTGACATTCTCTTGCGAAAGCCGAATTGATTTTCTGAGATCCCTTGTATGTCCTATATGTGGGTTTCGAGTCTACCTTTGATGAGTGCCTCGTAAAGTTTACTGATTGGATTCAGTAGACATATGGGTCTGTATTTTGTTTCTTCCGAGTCAGGTTCTGTAGTGCCTTTTGGGATCAATACTAGATTTGCGAACTTCCAGATTGTCGGTAAGATTTGTCGGCATAAGCATTGGTTAAGGAATTCCGTGAGCCAGTTAGGCTTTTCCATCCCTATTTTCTTTATGATGTCTACTGGGATTCCGTCGGTTCCAGGCGCCTTCCTGTTCTTCAGTGTCTCTAGGCATGTTTTTACCTCTTCTATTGTAAACGGTCGAAGAGAGGATGGTACGCAGATACAGCCAAAGATGTCGCTGTATTTATAAGAAACAACAGAATATATACATTTCTATACAGAAGATACAAAAATTCGAAGGTTATCTGACAATAGAATTCCCAAGCTTTACCTTATTCAGTGTATATCTGTCACCAAACATCACGAGGGAAGACTACAGAGACAAGCTGGAAAACATAATGGAAAAAGCTAGAAGATGCCAATCCGAAAAAATAATAGCTGGAGACTTCAACGCCAAATCGGCAGAATGGGGCTCTCCCACAACAGATGCCAGTGGAACGATCCGTATGGGAAAAGTTCTATTACGGCTTTTGCTTTTGATTGTCTGGTCAAGGAGTATGGCACATAGGATCGGTGGTGTTTCATGACGATTTTGAAGCCTTCGCCCCATATGTCGTTTTCGAGGTCTTTCCTGCCAGCACTTTTTTTTCGATTCGTTTATAAGCTTTCTGAGTTCTTGCTTTGGTTTCTTGTATAGGACTTCTGCTTCTTCTATTTCTCTGGGGTTGGTATTTCTGTTTCCCCTCTTTCTCGTTATTTCCCTTCTGTGGCGTGTCCATTCTTTTCTCTTATTGGCGATGTCTGCGTTCCACCAATATACGTTTGACGTTTTGGTGTCGTTTTCTATAAGACATCCTTGGTGTATTTTCCGAATCGCTTCGTTGTACTCTTTGAGGTTGGGTGGTATTTTTTCTCCATGAGCCAGTTTATCAGTGTCGTACAGGCTCCCAGTCAATGGTGCTAGGAAATTTATTTTTGTTTGCAGACTTTCCGCCGATATTCTATGAATTTATGCTCTGTCAGGGTTTTGTCCTGAGGACGCGCCAGTTCGTTATAGATTTTGCAATTTTTTGGCTAGCCAATGTGACATCGATGAAAGATCTCGTTGCTCTTCTCACGAAGATAGGTTTGCTTCCTCTGTTTTAGACTATCAAGTTCAGAGTTGAAGTCCAGTCCATGAGGATCGTTCCTCTGGCATCTGTTGTGGGAGAGCCCCATTCTGCCGATTTGGCGTTGAAGTCTCCAGCTATTATTTTTTCGGATTGGCATCTTCTAGCTTTTTCCATGTTTTCCAGCTTGTTTCTGTGGTCTTCCCTCGTGATGTTTGGTGACAGATATACACTGAATAAGGTAAAGCTTGGAAATTCTATTGTCAGATAACCATCGAATTTTTGTATCTTCTGTATACATATTCTGTTGTTTCTTATATACACAGCGATGTCTTTGGCTGTATCTGCATACCATCCTCGTCCATTGCATATTTTCTTGTTAGGCTCGCTGACCACTATTATGTCTGCATCTATCTATCTATTACTTCACTGAAGATTGCATCAAAACTCACCAGTTGAAAATACTTCTAAAAGAAGTTATCATAACTATACAAATTACAGGGTTACATGTTTTAGCAACTGTGTGTGATCTAGGCTCACAAACCGAACAGCAGGGAAAGAACTACGTTCAGAAACATAAAGATTAGATTTTTTATTGGTCAAATTATTACACCTTAGTGCTATGACAAGTCAAAAATAAAGCTACATATAATATAAATTACAATTTGAATATTAAAATACCGAGAAACAGTAGTTAGTTAATAAAATTTGTATATGATACGAGCACAGAGTAAAGTAAATAAATATATAAATGTAAAAAACAGAAATACATAGAGACAGTACATTGACAATGGTCACTCAGTAAATTGTATATAATACGAGCACAAATTAAAATAAATAAATATATAAATGTAAATGTATTCACTCAGTAAAGCTGAAGTCAGACGCATCATAGTAAGCATTGTCTGAGAGGTATTTTTTCAGTTTCCTTTTGAAATTAGCGAGGGTTGCATTTTTCATTGATTGGGGCAGTGAGTTGTACAATGGTATGTATGAGTTACATCTCCTTGTTATTTCTAATCTTTGTTTTGGTGCTCTAATATTATCCTTATTCCTAGTATTATACGAGTGGTTGGTTCCATTTGTAGTGAACTTTTGTAAATTTTCTTGAATGTGTATCAAATTGCAGTATATTACACATGATGGCAGAGTTAATATATTGAACTTTATAAACCAATTCTTACAGCTCTCCATTTGAGCTATTCCAGCTAAAGCTCTGATTGCTCGTTTCTGAATTGTAAATATTCTCGAGATATGGATAGATGTGCCCCGTTTATCAGTCCATAAGTTAAGGAACTATGGAACATTGCATGATAAGCGGTATGGGCAGCTTCCTGACCGACTTTATTTTTTATCTGCCTGATTGCATAGACCTTGCCTAATAGATTTTTTGCTAGTTTGTCGATATGGGGTTTCCAAGTTAACTTTGAATCAATAGTTATACCAAGACATTTCACATTATCTGAGGGATTATTAGACATACTTCTTTGCTAACGGACGAAAAATAATTACATTATTTGATCCACCACACCTCCTCAAATGCACAAGAAAGCTTTTTTAAATATGATATTCGGTTTTCCGATGGTAAATGGTCAAACTCAGATTATTTGAAAAAAGCTTTGCTCATCGATCGCAATAAAAGATTTAGGGCTCTACACAAAATTGAAGGAAATTATTTTGATGCGAGTCAAATAAATCGCTTGAAAATGAAAGTAGCCATCCATATGGTAGTGTTTTAGGTCTGTGCAAAAATGTTGCAAGCGATTGTTTATTAATGACGCGTTTATCAAATACCTGAAATATTAGTGTTTATTTTGTTCCTGAAATAAGTGTTCCAAAAGATTATTTCAAAGAAAACATGCTTGGTCACTACAAAATCCCAATTAATCTATAGTTTATTGCATCTCCTGAAACCTTTATAGGATATCAATTATAAGTTTTCTGAATAAACAAAAAGAGTCCGCTAAAGTGTTACCATGACAACTTCAAGTACCAGTCCACTAAAATGGCATTTTGACTCTTTTCAGCTTTCAAAGTAGGCATTTCTCAAAATCATAAATATATGAATATTAAGACATTGTTAAGATGTGAAAAAATTATTTGTGCAGAAGAGGAAGCCAAGTTTCTATGGAGATGTTTTCACGATTGTTCGGAGGTTATATTTCCATAAAAGTGTGTTGGTGATATTGCTGGATAAAAAAAATATAATTGTATTGTTTTTTTTATAATTAAAACATGATATTGATTACAAAATTATAAAAGTAACAGGTTCAATCGAGAATAATCTAAAAATATTCCTTATTCGATAACATGTACTGCTGTTTCAACAGAAGATTATTCTAAGCGGCTTTAACGAATCCAATAGTTTTTTCTTCAATATTGTAAATGCTGTAATATTGGGACAAGAATGCTCCTCCTAGAATCCATGAGTTGTCGTCTGTCGAATATTCAGAGGTAGCGAAAGGCGAAATGCAGATTGTATACCACATGTAAGACGTCTGAAAACAAAAATTAGTATTTACAATGTGTGAAAACAGTTCATTATCAGTCAAGATATTTCAAATTCAGAGTGGAGCCACGCAGAGTTAGTGAACATCACAACCGTGTATAATTTGAGAAAAGAAAAATATATATAAGTCGAATGATCATTTCATAAAACCCTCGTATTAAAAGCAAATATTTCGAAGTAGGAAATGCTCATTCTGGAAATATTGCAACTTTGATTTAATATTGCTCAGATATTTTAATGAAAAAAATCCCTATTAGCACCCCAGCGAGCACAAGCATCACTGGAATGTTGTGCGATATTTCGAAAATATAGATATACCGATGTTTTTTGAGGCGCATATGTAATTCCAAAAGATATATTTGAAGGTTTTGTTTTTGTTCTGTGGAATTTTTTGTGTATCTACATATATGTTTATGTATTCTTGGCACTTTTTTGGGATAATAACTTTCCATAATCTGAAAACAAAATCAAATAGATCAGGAAATCTATACAAGTGTAGAAGGGCAAGAAATTACTTTGCACTGACTGATAAGTTACTGCGTACACCAAATTATTTTTCACGAATGGAAAAATATTCAATTACTCAGTAACTTGTCGTATTCTGTGTTTTGCCTATCACAAAATTTTTGAATTAAAAGATACTTCTCTATACAAGAACCATCGATTAAGTTCATATTGGAATCAGAGGAGAATAACCAACATTCCCTTTTAGATGCCATGATAAAAAAATCAGATCATACCAACACAAATGTTTTCCGAAAGAAAACGCACACTAGATATCTCCACTACAACTCAAATCATCACGCATGTATCAAAAAAGGTATAGTAGACTAGTTGAGAAGTGAGTTTCCTGCGAAAAATAGTTCCAAGTCTTCAAGAAATATGAGCATAGCTCATTCGATTTGGGATGCAATTCTGGGAAAGTCATTGTTTGTTTTTTTTTTGCTGGCGAAAATTGCAATTGTTATTAACAAAAAACAAAAAAAGGGGTACCGTTTATTGTAAATAACTCAAAAACCATAAGCGAAAATCGGAAAATAGATTCTTAAAGAGGAGGAAATTTCCGACTCCTGGAACTCTCCATTATTTATAATTTTAATTTAACGCTGAAAATAGGGCTCCGCGCGCCGTCTCCAAAGAAGTACACCATATAATTTTTTTTTTTAACTATTAAATATCAATATAAAAATTTGAATCAATTATGGTTAAGTTTATTTTTCAACAAGTTAGGCATTTGTTAATTAATCCTTATTTTTGGACTCATTTTCATAAAAAAGCATAAATGTTTAAATATTTTAAAATTTGAAAGTTTTTAAAAGTTGTTTATTTTGTTTATTATTATTTTTTAAAATTAACAAAAAATAAAAAAAAAATTTTTTTTATCCTATTGCTCTTTTTGTATCCAACGAGGGCATTCAATAACATAAAAAATGGGACATTTGTTTATGAATTGTTTATAAACAAATTGATTAGTTGATAATAAAAAAAATGCCATATTGTTGTCTAGAGAATATAATGATTTAAAAAACACTTATTGTTTAAAAATTTTTTTTTTCCTTTTCCAATAATTAGTTGAGATGTTTTTTCTTTAAAAATTATAATTGGCATTTCTCAATAGAATAATAAAAATTTAAAATATTTAATTGTTTATTTAGTTGACAATTTGTTATAAACAAATTCCAAATCTCAAATTTTTCGACACTTTGTTGCATATAAGTAGTTGTTTTTCTAATTTTTAGTAGTTTCATAAAAAAATATAATGACATTTGTAATTCGTTTATAACAAATTGTTAACTTAATAAACAATTGAATTTTCAATATTTTTTTCCTGTTATTCTAATGAGAAATTCCAATTCTAGAAGAAAAAAAAATCCTAACTAATTATTTATGTAATGGAAATATAAAAAAAACTATTATAAACAATAAGAAATTTTTTTAAGAAAAACATTGTTTTCGAAATATTATTATATTCTCCAGACACAAAATTACAAAATTTTTTTTTTTTAATGCTAAACTAATAAAGGACCTCGCACCGCATCAATGGGAAATTGGCTTTCGGTGAATTTGCTGGAATGTTTTATATATTGCAGAACTCATGATGTTGATTAAATGTATCCATTGCACCACTGCTCTAAATTCAACAGTTTAGATTGTATATGGTGCTAAAGATAACTTTTTCAAAATTTCAAATGCCATTGTGGAGAGACTTTTTCGAATATATAAACCAAATGCATCGATTGTTCATACGGCCGATTTGAATACACTATAGAGAACAATGATTCCTGCACGTACAGACGATATACAGGGTGAGTACAAAAATAGCAAGTTTTTCAGTGATTTCAAAAAAATGAAGCGGTGGAATTTCATTCATTTTCAGATATTTTGTAGGATACCAATATCAATTGCGATTGATGATATTAGCATCTCCTGAATTAAACTGTATTATGTATTTCTCATGAAACTGCACCAGTCCTGCTTATATTGATTTATCCAAATGCCTGAAATTCCGGAAAAGTCGGTTACAAACTCGATCGTTCACGGTGAAAGTTCACTCTGCAGATACATAAAATATACAGAGTGGATCAAAAACTAGTGTCCGTTACTGATAATTTTCTTGAAGTTATTATTGATATTGATGTCATTGAAGCATTTTCAGAAATACATTCTGTTCGACACACATCTGCCGAAAGATTTTGAACAATATTATTAGTAAATGAAACTTTATCTACTACGATTAGTAGAACAACTCGAATGATGGTAGAATAATCTCGAGGAATATTGCAAATAATTAAAACAGAAACATTGATTTACAACAAAATAGGAAACGAAATATGCTCATATTCCATTAAAAAGACGTACCTATATGGAATGTATAGGTTGCTAATGAAGAACAACAGGAAATCCAGAATTATTCAAGTTTCAGTGTTCAGATGACATACTGTTGGAAACCTTGGGCTCACCGCCGGACATCTGTCAATTGATCTTGATTAATGATGTATTATATTACCTACTTCAATATCAAAACTGTAGAATTGTTTGAACAGAAATACAATGTATAACAAGGTACCAATGAACTTAAGCGAATGATGACATGAACAACGTACAGAAAAGGATGATAGAGTCAGAACACCTGATTAACTTGTCCCTCTCTATGTACAGCATCCTCTATATGGATGAGAAGAGCATTTGATGGATACCTTATATACTTCATAGCCAAGGTACCAGATAACACTGGCCACATGGGCACAACATCCAAGGGTCCTGGCTCCAGTTATAGAAGTGAAATAATATCCAAATATAACATCGTCAACACTATTGATTTGTTCAATATCCTCTACATTTGCTTCGAATGCTATGAATAATTGATATTTGGTGGCATTACGGAATCTTGAATGAACCCTCATTCGTGAAAATCCACGCGTATTTGCTTCCATTTGAAATTCATTTTTAACATGATGACAGTATCTTGTATATACGATGCTGCCAATTCTACCTGGTATATGCCAACAGTTATATCTCGTACCAATTGTAAATCTAATCTTGGGAATTCATTGAAATGATCCTGCCTGAGTAATGTCTACTGACCACGTCTCATATTTAGATTTTCAGCTTCAACTCTGGCTTGAACTACGTTGACTCTATTAGCCTTTTCCAACATAATATTGGTTAATTCTAGGTTGGCATTTCTCATTTGAATATGATGTGTATCAATTTTGTGATAAAAATTTTTGAACATTGTCTTCAAATGATCATCCCGTGCCTCAACTATCCATCTAGTTTTTGTTATGATTCTGGTCTTGTTAGCTTCGTCAGTTAGTAGTTGTCTTTGTCCTCGAGGTAGAACTGAAGGCATTTCACAATGAATGCCGATATTCTGAAGAAAAGGAAGAGCATCTCAGTAGCCCCTATCTACAATAAAAATATCACCTGGATGAAACCATCTTCTCATTTGGTTGACATCTATACTCAATTCATTCTGCAGTATGCGTGCATCATTATTTCCCGAATCTGCGAAATATGGGCCTTGAATATTCAAAATGTAACCATCAGTACCCACAATTAGGACTGGTTTGATTAAATGTCTTCCTTTGTGTTGTGAATATGATTGTCGTAATACCCGGAAGTTGCAACTTTTGTCGATGTACAAATAAGTACCATCTATATAAACTATTGCTTTTGGTTCATTGGGTTGTGGATTGTATAATTGATTCGCAAAAACGGTAAAAGTAGGAGATTTAAGCCGGTTCTGGCTCTCCCCCCACCACTATGACGTCACGTGTGACCTTGAATAGTTGCAGGTGTGCAATGTGTGTGTGTTTGACCTTGAGATTTGACTTTGAGATTTGTCATTGAGTTTTGATATTGGGTTTGGTCGACTTTGAGATTCGACTTGACCTTGAATATGACCTTGAGATTCATAACATTAAGTTTTGACTTTGATTGAATATGACCTTGAGATTTCA